>PVJI01003299.1:0-126819 GCA_004026765.1 Micronycteris hirsuta
AGTTTCCTACAAAGGAGTTCCCATAATACTGTCAGCTGACTTCTCAAAAGAAACTTTGCAGGCAAGAAATGCCTGGCAAGAAATATTCAAAGTCATGAAAGGCAAGGACCTGCATCCAAGATTACTCTATCCAGCAAAGCTATCATTTAGAATGGCAGGGGAGATAAAGTGCTTCCCAGATAAGACAAAGCTAAAGGAGTTCATCATCACCAAGTGATTATTACATGAAATGTTAAAGGGACTTATCTAAGAAATGGAAGATCAAAACTATAAACAGTAAAATGACAACAAACTCATAACTATCAACAACTGAATCTAAAAAACAGCCTAAGCAAACAACTAGAACAGGAACAGAATCATAGATATGGAGATCATATGGAAGGTTATCAGCTGGGCGGGGAAAGGGGAAGAATAGAGGAAAAGGTACAGGGAATAAGAAGCATAAATGGTAGGTACAGAATAGACAGGGGGAATGTTAAGAATAGTATAGGAAATGGAGAAGCCAAAGAACTTTTATATGCACAACACCTGGAAATGAACTAAGCGGGGAGTGCTGAAGAGTAGGGGGATACTGGGCAGAGGGGGGCAAAGGGAGAAAAATTGGAACAACTATAATAACATAATCAATAAAATATACTTAAAAAAGAAAGTGGTAAATAATATTGTAATAGAGTTGCTCTTTGTGAAATGGTATGATCTGTCTGACATGATAGAAATCTGAGAGGGAAATTCTGAATATCTCTCTGCTAGTGGCATGTACCCAGTTCCACCAATTACTATCTGCTCCACATCCAAGACCTTTGTGGATTTCTTTTCTCACTGATTCCTAGAAGAGTATAGATAAAAGCAAGGACATCTCTTTGCATTGCGTCATCCCTTTCTTTATGGCCTCAAAAATGACTAAGATTCAAAGGCCAACTTTGTAACCTCTTTTCAAAGGCATTCGCGAGTCTCCAGTTAGAACAGTAATCCTACATTCCTGAAACAGCAGATACCTACTTCACTTCATTACAGAATCAATACTTTCTTCCCTGCCTTCTTGGATTTCCATAAAACTTACTGTGAGGATAAACAAGTTAACATGGACTGTTACATAAAGAAAGTCAAGCAAACTATTGATAACTGCATCGAGTAAATATGTAATAGGTTCCAACCTAAGCTCATTCATTGAAAGGCACCAGCCCTTCTCTTAAATCTTTGGTTGTCATCTTGATAGCAACCTGGCTAAAAACTGTCCTACCTGGGAGGAGAGCAGGAGTTGTTTTTTTTGGAGCTCCAGATCAATACACTGAATACTAGCTGGATTTTTTCCAAAGTGTAATATAAACCCTTATACCACTATTAATAGCAGGATTAATATAAATAGAATGAATAATATTAATAATAACAGCTTAATGCAAATAAGTATACTTATACCAAATCATAGACCCACAGTCCGATATAAAACTTAATTTCGTCTGGTCCAAATCACTAATGACATATTCATGTATTTTCTCTAAGACACACTTGCTAAAGCAATGGCCAACTGTGACCCTGAAGCTCGAAACTGGGGAGCTGCTTAAGTGTTTATGATATTCCGAGAAAAACCAGCTGGAGGACTAGCAAACGCTGGCACGCTGTGCTCACATTACGGCTGAGCGCTCTGCTGGCGGCAGGTTGGTGTGAGGGGGACGCATCTCCTCCAGCCTGAGGCTCTTTACATTATAAGGGGTCCCAGACAAAGGCAGCACAGGTCCGGTTTGCATAAACCTACATGTGGCCTGGAGCTACGTTAGGTGTGTATGTGCAGAAGGAAAAGGTCAAAAAGCAGCCACAGGGCAAGAAGCCACTCCCAAAATCAGGCAAGGAGGGAGTTACAATCCATTCCCAAAACAATTACACATTCATTCTGGCCAGGGTTCTCCTGGCCAGCCTTCATCAAGGAAGGTGGGAAAGCTACCTATTGACCCCACACCAACTATTATTTTTTGTCTTTAATACCTTGAAGGAATACAAGTGGGTCTTTATAAAAACTCTGTAAGTTTTCCCAAAAAGTTGCTCCCAAGCTTGCTGATTTAAACGGACTTAAACATTCCCAGAAATAGCTTATCAAACAAAAAGTATAAAAACATCTCTTGCTCCGGACACATGAAGACCACTAAAATTTGCTTTCCTCTAAGGTATATTTCCTCTAGAAATTTAAATGTATATATTATTTTAAGTTCCATATTTGATTTCCAAAGATAAATGGGTGAAAATATACATTGTTGCCAGTGGCCACCGGTGGTGCCACTGAAACCCTGCTGCAGGAAAATTACAGGACTGGACACCCTTCCACAATTATTTCTGGACTGTGCCAAGATTGCTGACATGAAATCAGGCTACTTTTATAGCAGCAGTGTTGTTTAGAATTAGCAACTAATTCTTTAAAGCCAGAAGTTTGCTATATATTTTGGTATTAATATCATTAAAGGTTTTGGTATTAATATCAATAAAGAATTTTCCCCATCTTTATTAAGATATAAATGATATACAAGGTCCATCTGGAAAAAGTTCAGCCATTGTTAATATAACTGAACGGTTTGTTGGACATCTCTGTAACCTGGCAGCCAAGGAGAGTGGACTGGAATGCACATGCATGAACAGTGACAACTTCACTGTACTGGTCAGTGGGGGTGGTGGACGCCATTGAGTGAACACATGTACTGTGTAGCCATTGCATTAGAAATGACTGAGGGAGTAAAGTAACAAATCTACATCAATTTTTTTCTCTGCAGAAACTATTTCAGTGATTCAAAAGGCTGCAGCTCTGGGCAACTGGTGATTGGCAACTTCATTGCAACAATGTGCCTGCTCATGCATCACGTATTGTATAGTTTTTTAGCAAAACATCAAATCACCCAGGTGACTCAGCCCCCCTATAGACCAGATTTGGCACCTTGTGACTTCTTGTTTTTTTTTTCAAAACTAAAATCACCTTTGAAAGGGAAGAGATTTCAGACCATTGATGAGATTCAGGAAAATAAGATACGGCAGCTCATGGCATTGGGAGAACCGTGTGAGGTCCCAAGGCGCCTACTTTGAAGGGGACCGAGGCATCATTGTCTTAGGTACATGTTTTTTGTATCTTGTATCTTCTTCGGTAAATGTCTCTATTTTTCATATTATATAGTTAGTTCCTTCTGAACTTCATATAACATTATATAAATTTAAGGTGTACAATGTGATAATTTGATAAAGACAAAATTAGATTTTAACTGAAGATAATATAACCAAACCAAATAAACAACAACAACAACAACAAAAGTTAATGAGCTCAGAAAGCAGACAGAGCATCTATCCTTCTGACCTTTGACTTCAGAGATAATTCATAACCTTCCTGAATCTCGGGTCCCTCTGCAGGGACTCAGTCAACACTATACTCTATTTTGCTTTATTTCTTCCACCATGTGCAAATCCTGATGAAAACTTTTCTGTATTAGCAATACATGAAGATCAGTACACTAATTAGCAGTTCTCCTGCAAACTGCATGTTAGAATAGAAATTAATTGCCTTTTATCTTCTGTGGTAGGCTGCATATCAGCTTCCCAAGGATGCCTGCATTCTAATCCCAAGAACCTGTGAATATGCCACCTTGTATGGCAACAAAGACTTTGCAGATATCGTTTGGTTAAGGATCCTGGGAAGGGAAGAGTATCCTGGATTATCCATGTGCAACCAACATAGGCACAAGGCTTCTTAGAAGAGGGAGGCAGGGAGATAAGAGAGAGAGAAGGAGCTGTGCAGATCAAAGTAAGGATCAAAGAAGAAAGATTTGAAAATGCTACACAACTGGCTTTGATGAAGGAAGGGACCACCAGCCAAGGAATGCAGGCAGCCTCTGGATGTCAGAAAAGGCAAGGGCATAATTCTCTGCTAGAGCATCCAGAAGAAATATGGCCCTGCTAATGCCTTGATTTCAGGATTTCCGATCTCCAGACTATGCAATAACACATTTGTAGTATTCTAGCCACCAAGTTTGTGGTAAGTCGTTACAGCAGCAATATATCTTTTAACACTAATTCCACTCAAATAATTCTACAATGGGTGACATGGCACACTGCACAGCGGGGGGTTAATTTTTTTAGAAGGCAATGTATGTCAACAGACTGAAAATGTTGCATCATTGCACCCGACCATACCACTTCTAGGACTCTATCCCATAGAATTCGTCATACATTTAGGCAATATTCATTCAGTACTATTTATATTTACAGAAAAAATTAGAAATAACATATATATCCAATATTATGGGTCTGGCTACATAAATTGTGTACCATATTGATTACGTATGAGACAGAGTAATTTTAAATATACTCAAAGAAATGTTAATGACATGGCACAGTAACTATGCAATAATAAGAAAAATAATAATAATACACAATTTGTGCCCTGGCTGGTGTAGCTCAATGGATTGAGCGCGGGCTGGGAACCAAGCGGTCCTGGTTCGATTCCCAGTCAGGGCACATGCCTGGGTTGCGGGCCAGGTCCCCAGTGAGGGCCATGTGAGAGGCAACCATACATTGCTGTTTCTCTCCCTCTCTTTCTCCCTCCCTTCACCTCTCTCTAAAAATAAATAAAAATAAAATCTTTAAAAAAAATAATACACAATTTGTATGTGTAGTACATCCTTGCTACATTTTTAAAAAATGCTTGGGTAGAAAGAAAAAAATCAATAAAAATACCATAAAACATAGAGAATGGTTATCCTCTAGATGAGTAATTTTTACTTTTCAAGCAAATGTATTTATAAATGTCCCAATTTTTCTACAATGAACATGTATTACCTTTACAATAAGTAAAAAGTAATGTTATACTATGTTGTTAACTCACACTACAATTCAGAATGTAAACAGATTGCTTATGAAACAGGGACCTTCAACACATAATAGGGAACAGCTAATTTAAAAGGAATCAAAGAGGTTCACTCCAACAATAAAACCAGGTCACCATCCTCTCTCTGGAAGAAGGTTGTACACAAGCCTGAGCTTCTGGATGGCCTGGCTCTCATATCCAACAGGGTTTGCATTCATGAGACCTATAGGATGGTAATAAACAAATAAGCAGTTCTTAATGGGGTCATGTCCAAGCACTTGCGGAGCTTAGGCCTCTAGTGGCTGAGCACAGAGAGCGCAGGCAAAAGTACCAACCCGCAAGTCTTTCCCTGAAACGAGTTTGACTGCACAGTTTACAAGAGGCAGCCTGCGAACCCAGTTTATATTTAGCACAGTTCGAGGGGATCCTCCCGAAAGCTGTGATCCTCCCGAAAGCCCAGGGCAGCCGGTGGTCACTCCCACAACCTCCCCTCTCCTGCTAGCTGCAACAGTGAGGCTACATGCCGGTATCTTTCCAAAAGCAGCTTCTCCACACATCTAGTGCTCCGACTTACACCAATGCCGCCTGAGCACCCATTCCCACAGGCAGCAGGGCCTCCATCACGAGTCCCACAGGACGATCGCGAACACTAATAAACTGCAAACGGTGTGGAACAAACGTGGTTCGCAGACGGAAGTTCACTGCCATCAATGTCCGCGTTAAGAAAAAAGAGAGATTTCAAACAACTTAACTTTACAAATAAAATAAAATTAAATAAAAGGAGTCAAGAAATAATAATCTTCACATTAGAAATTACAACATATTTTTAGAATATAATTGCACGGGATAACAATGTGTTTCATATATGTAACTTTTATGCATCATTAGAGCCATTTACTTTTACATACTTACCAGTTCAAAGATTTCAATACTTTTATGTTCGAAATTTTGGGACTGTGTATTATATATTTTTACTCATCATTAGATTAAGGTCAACATACGTGATCTGTGGGATCATTTGATATGGGGAACATTACTCGAGCCAAAAACTTATACTGTAGTTTCACCCAAGGTATTTGTGGGGGTCAAATGAAATATATCAAAACTGCTTCAAAACTAAATTATACTATAAAAAATAAATGTTAGCTATTACATCCGAAGTGATTCAAGGCTATTACTGTATACACCAATGTTTGTTAGATGTTGGTGTTGTATACCACGATCGCGCGTACAAATACTAGAGACTTTCTGGGCTTCAAAATACTACTTTATTGGCCAAGTCTTTACCTGCACAGGGACGAACTCTCAGAGTGTCCGGAGACACAGTGCCCACAGGGGCTGCAGATGAGAGTCGCGCCTGGAGCTTACAACTAGGGGCTTATATAGGGAATTTTGGCGCGAGCAAGCAAGCGTTGTACAGAAGCAGAATTGGCAGTTAGCTATTGGCTTACAGAGACCGCGCGCGGGAAGGGGGGGTACACAGCCGTTAATACCTGCCTAAGTAGGAAAAAAAAAAATATATATATATATATATATAAACAAACAAGAAAAAACCAAACAGTCACTCATACACACACAGCACTTTTACATATGCATGCGGCTGGCGAGGTAGTCCGTCCAAGGGTCTGGGTGTTCTTTCTGACTTGGGTAAACATCCTAGTGGGCTAATCTCTTAGTTCCTCCTAGCTAGTAAAACATATCTGCCTCAGTTTCCCTGTTCTCAACACTGGAATAAATGATGTCTTATGAGTTGTCTAACTACTCAGTGTTTTTGTGCGTTCTGGAATCTTTTTTCTAGAATTTAGGCTGTGTTATTAAATAAATAATAGAGGAACAAAATGAATCTCAGCCATGGACAGTAGATTAGTCTTTCTTATTTCATCAAGAATTACTGAGGTGTTGGACACTGGGTGACGGTTTTGGCCCAGAGGCAGATAGAAGCTGGATAGAGAGGATTGAAGTCCGTGCGTGCGTGGGGCACACCTTGTTTTACTGTGCTTTGTTCTGTGCACTGCGGCTTTTACGGATTGGAGGGGTGAGGCGACCCTGTGTCGGGCAGCCTCTCTGTCATCATTTGCTGAAGGCTCAAATGATGGTTAGTGCTTTTTAGCAATAAAGTATTTTTAAGTAATCTATGTACAGTTTTTTAGGCATCATGTTATCACTGCACAGGTAATAAATTACAGTACAGTGTGAACATAACTTTTATATGCACTGGGAAACAAAAAAATCCACGTTACTCACTTCGTTGTGACAGTTCCTTTATCACCAACCGGACCCTCACTATCACTGCAACATGCCTGGGCACATAGACACGCCCCTGTTCCTGCTTACTATCCGTGTTCTCATTACATTAAATAGGCAGAGATTCTCTCTCTTTTTTAAAGAAATAATACCTTATTTTTGTATAACTAAAACTTTGATCATCAATTTTAAAGGAGCCTACCCTGTATTCTCATATAAGAGAAAAATGTAGAATCTGATTTCCCATCCTGTAGGAATTTCTTCTTCCCCTGGCCACCCAAATTCGGTTCTTGAGTACTTTGGTTTTTATGTACACGTGGGCTCAGTTCTGAGAAGAGACGCTATGAGAAAAATAAAACAATCACTGACTTCTCAAGAATATTGTGTTTGTACTTCCTGAGTCATTTTGATTCATCCAGGTAAGAGTCAGGGTTTAAATTGGGCAAGTTCTGGCTGGGCAAGTTACGCTGCTCCTAAAATGGAACGCAGGGAACAGAGGTGAGCCAATGGTGCAAAGTGACTCATCGCCGGCCACAATTAGACTCTCTCAGTCGCCTGCCAAGTGCTTGGCAGACCTGGCTCAGAGCGGCACAGCCCCTGTTCAAGGCTCCCTTGACTTCTGGTAATCTTTCTCAGTTACTGAAAACTATTATTGATCCTGCTTCCACACATGTCCATGTTAATAGGTTTGTCCTCAAGTGTCCCCACGAACATCACAGAGCAACTCGACCGGTTAAATAAGCAGGTTGAGTCCTATTAATATTTTCTCTCTTCTAAGTTAAAGACTTAGACACCACCAACTGAGGCAAGTTTTAATTTGTTCTTAAAATAGGACAAACGTCTCTAGTTGCCCCACTCATATGAGTCCCTGTATTTGACAGGGATTCAGCGATATAATTGGTGTCCAGTCAGACAGTGGGCCAAGGCACGACTGAGATAGAAGAAAAAAAAATCACAGGCGAGACAAAACAGGCCATATACATGTAGGAATCAATGAATTTAAACCCCTGATCTATCACTTTTTAGCTATTTGTGATTAGCTATCAAAAAGGAAATATGAAATAAAGATACTCCGTTCTTAATATTTTAATCTTAAAAATACAGAAAAATCTTCAGTTATGGCACATGAGCACTTCTAGCAGCAGTTTATATGTAATTCGCACAATGATAAATTTTTTAACCTGGATGACATAGATAAGAAAACTTTATTAATTTTTGTTTTGATGAAAACAAGCAATAGAGCAGAGTGACAGATTTTGTTTTTTCTTCAAGCACATAGGAGGAAACAAAAGCACCGAGGGTCCTTGTTTGGCACGACAGAGCAACTCTACAAACACTTACACTGGTTGGGAGCACAGACTATCAAGTCCACATTACCACAAGGGCAAGAAACATCGGGTAAGACAGAGTTATGTTTTTCTTCCAGAGATTACTCTCACAAGACAGCAATATTTACAAAACTTCAGACTCTTCAGAGCTTGCATTATTCAAATTATATTTCTAAGGAGACCAGGACAAGCTGACATATTAATAATATTCCCAGAAGTCTTTGTGCTGCACAGGGAACAAGCTGACATTTTTGCACACATGCTCCGTTGCAGGCGAAAAGCAGGCCTGTAAACGTCAATTTTGCCAGCAAGCCAAAATGGAGAAAGGAATTAATAGGTTTTTACTCAAACGCAGTGAAATAAGAAGCACACACAAAATGCCCACTGGAAAACAGAACAAGGAAACAGAAATCAATCTCGGTTTTTCATTTTGTTTTTGACTTTTGTTTGCTGACATGTTATAAAAGTCAAACTCTAGATAAATAATGAAGATAAATTTCAACAATTTTCACTGAGGGGCCTGTGTCCTCAGGACGGCACTGGCTTTATACGTAATGCTTCCCATTGTCTTCCAGTTGAGTCTGCTTCCAGGGCAGACCGTGGTTCACTCCCTTTGCCTGCACCCCGCATCGCCCGGCACAGGGCTAGACGCCCCTATTAATCAGTGAGAAAAAACCCAGGACGTTACTGTTCTCAGTGCCTCCGAATGCTTCCTGTGACAGTGATGTAAATTTTCGTCACTTTTTTCAGGTACCATCAGTTAGGTCTGCCCTCTCTTTAAGGGAATTTAACTCTGTTTCCTTGCCTGTTGCTCTTTGAACTTAATACCTTATTGCTGTGGGAACAAGATGAATCCTTCAACCGTTATTATGGGTGAAGAGAGGTGAAATTCATATTACACCTGCATCCCCATAAATCTTCCAAGATATCTGTAAAGGGGTCAGACAGACAGACACCTGGGGGTAATGCCCAAGCCCCAGTGGAGAAAGGGAGAGCTGATGTACTTTGTCTAAGAACATGTCTCCTTCCACCCCCTACCCCCACTATCTAGGATAGACAGGGGGCTCCAGGAACCCACCCTCTCCAACACTCTTCTCAAAGACTTACCCCACTCCCTCCCTTGGGTCCACACTGTTCCCTGTTTATTAGAACTATCTCAAAAGCCCCAACCGCAAGATCTTCCCTCACCCCCGACACTGTCATTGCACTGCCTCCACACACCCCCAGTTCTGTCCCTGCCTTCCACCTCCTCCCAGATTCTGAGATCTTTCCGCTGTACTGTCCAGGTTCACAGCAAGTCATAGAGGACAAATCCCCTCTGTTGTCATCCTCTTCTCCAAATGTTTCCTCGCCCCTTTGTTCCAGCAGAAGCCTAGTCTCAGGGGGCCATTGTGCAGCCTGCATCCATCTCCAGTAGCAGCCCCTTCCCCTGGACTCAGAAGAGGAATACGTGTCCTCCTTGCCCCCCTCACCCTCCATGCCGCGTTCAGGCCATCCTCCCCTTAATTCTGAACCTGTTATCTATTGACCCCAAGTCATTCCTCACTTTCCAAGGGGACTCTTTGTTCACTGTCACTCACTCACTTTGGTCCTAACCCTTGGTAATTTCAATATACTTGTAGTTGAGAATTCCGTCACCTGAGCCACTTTCATGGTCAGAACATAAGACCTCACCATCACCATCGTTTACAGAGCCGCACTCCCTCCATAAGCTCAGGTGTGTACGTCCCACTCTCTGCACTCTAATGTTTTGAGCCAACTATCCTTCCACCTATGGGGGCCTACAATCATTGATTCTTCATTTTCAGTCTCTTTACTGTTCCTCATCTTCATAGCGGTTTCACTGTCCTCCTTACCAGCTGAAATCCCGTAGTAACCCCTGGCCTCCACCCTTTACTTTCTCATCCCTCTCTCACTTGCCCCACATGTTTGGCAAACCACAATTAGGTGAAAGCCAATTCGAGGACTTCCCTCCCAACATCCTCTTTCAATTTATGGCCATAAATCAAGGGGTTCCTTTAAGTTGCCTAGCAGTCGATGGACACCCCACTCTCCAAAATGACACAATCTCTCCTCCCAAATTCCCACACCTTATCCCCCATTCCTACTCTCCCCCACTGGCCTTCATTCCTGTTTCTCTGAGAAAATTGAAGCAATCCGTAAAGAACTTTCACAGACTCCCACCATTGCTACGGCCCACCCATCAGCAATATTTTCATCGACTCTTGCTTTCTACCTGCTACCAGAGCTGCTGTTATCTGAGCCAGGCCTGATCCCTGGTTACTAGATCACAGCTATGAAGAGTTTTACATGTATAACTCATGCTAATACTTCCCAACTGCAAGAAGCTTCTAAAAGAACATATTCAAGGGTATTTTATTACAGTTTGCCAGTAGAGGAGATTTTGCTATTTTCTTAGACAACAGATTAAAGAAAGACTTATGTGAACTTTACAACAGACCATGGACAGCAGTGGAGTCATGGAAAGACCATTAGTTCATGTTTTAAATGCTAGTTGAATTAAATAACCTTGAGAAATACCTAGAGTCATAAAACCTTGAGTTCGAATTATAATTCTGCTACCAATTGGCTTTATAATTTGAGTAAATGATTAAATAGCAAAGGTATTCATTTCCTGTACATGATAGCCCTAACACCTATTTTATGGAAGATTAGATATATTGAATCATGTAAAAGGTACCAGATATATTAATACATCCTTTTCCTATTTCCATTTGTTATTTTTAATATGTAAGACATTTCCATACTTCCAAAGTTAGAACCATTATAATCATTTCCATACTGCGGGAGGCAGAAAAGGGCTCGCCCCCACCTGCCGCAAACACACCAGGATGTCCGTGTCATAGTCTTCGGAACCTGTCATTGTATTGCCTTACATGCAAAATGAGACGACAGATGTGACTAAGGATTTTGACATGGGCAGATTATCTTGCATCATCTGGGTGAGCCAATACAATCACACGTTTCTTTAAAAGTAGAAAAGGGAAGTGGAAGAGTGCAGCAGAGGGAGATAGGACGACAGAAGAGAAGGTCAAGGCTACCCGATGGGAGAAAGACTCAACCCATGGTGCTGGCTTTGAAAGTGGAAGGAGAGTGTCTAGGAATGTGAGCAGCCTTAGGAAGCTAGAAAAGGCAAGGAGTTCTATTCCATTCTAGAGCTTCCAGAAAAGAACCCAGCCCCGCTGACAGCCGATTTTACCTCAGTGAGACTCATTCGAGAACTCTGACCCAAGAACTGTCATATAACAAACTTGTGTTGGTTTTAATCACAAGATTTGTAACGATTTGTTACAGCAGCCATGAATATCTAATACTTGTGCCTACCAAGTCCAACCCTTTCCTTACCCCCCATCCTGCCCTGCCGCTATCAGTAACCGCATTCCCACTTTCTGCTTATCCTTCCTGTGAACATCTATTTTATTTTTTTCTTTTTTACTTTAAATTACTTTATTGTTTTTCAATTACAGTTGTATGCATCCTCTCCCCTCCTCTCCCCCAACCCCTCCAACCCCATCTCCCTTCCCTGCTTCCATCCTCCCCCTTGGTTCTGTCCATGTGTCCTCATGAACATCTATTTTAAATAAACAAGTACATGTATTTATCGTAATTTTTATTTCTTTCTTACACGAAGCTTTCTTTCTTTTTTTTTTTAAGATTTTATTTATTTTCAGAGAGAGGAGAAGGAGGGAGAAAGAGCAATGTATGGTTGCCTCTCACATGGTCCTCACTGGGGACCTGGCCTGCAACCCAGGCATGTGGCCCGACTGGGAATTGAACCGGGACCCTCTGGTTCCCAGCCCACGCTCAATCCACTGAGCTACACCAGCCGGGCCTTACACGAAGCTTTCTTACTGTATACAAACACATAGGCAGATCTTACTGACTGCCTATTTTGATCACCTGTCCTTGTAATGCAATGCTGTTTTCTTTTTCAGTGTATTATTTGGTAACCTAAATGAATCATTCCAACATTTTAAAAATCATTTCATCACAAACAATAAGCTTAGTGCCGTGCTTGGAGTATAGTAAGTATTTCTTTTTAGGGAGTAGCTATGCTATAAAGTGATGTCATTTCAAGTTAATCACTGCAAGATTTCAGCCACCAGGTGGCGAGTGTTTAATTTACTAAAATCAATTGTCTGCACTACCTGTTTGCTAAGTTTTAAAATAATTTGAATTATTTATGACTTGATGGTTACGTACACTATATTAGTTTCTATCACTGCTTGTGCTTTGGGGCCATTACTAAGTAAAATACAGGTGACTTGAACTCAAACACCGACGCCAGGACTGTCAATCTGATAACAGAGATAAGATGCTAATGGGCAGGTAGGGTACAGAGAGTGCAGCTCTTCTGGACAAAAGGCAGGACAGCAAGAGATTCCATTACTACTTGGAGCAGCAGCACTTTAAAACTTATGAACCAATTATTTCTGGAATTTTCCTTTTAATATTTTCTGACCAGGTTTGCCCATGAGTAACTGAAACCATAGAAAGCAAATCCGCAGACAAGAGGGACTACTGTGTTTACTGAGATTGTTGACAGTGTGGCTCTGAATTAGGGGCTGGGTGCTACTTTGTGAGCCCCCTGTAACACTGTCCCCTCCAGTAGAGGAAAAACGTAAGCATTAGGTTTACCCGAAGTTAGCCAGGACTTGATTCTCCAGCCCCTACGGGGATCGGCCTCATAGCAGTAAGAGAGGACCCTAAAGGGTCTGAAGGCATTATGGCTGCAGCACAGGACAAAGCTTGGGACAGCTTTTTAACAAACGTAGTCTCTCTCTCTTTCTCTCTCTCTCACTTCTGAGGTGTTGTCTGTGCATAGAGAAATAAAAAATAAATACAAAACAGTGCTAACAAGTTTCTGTGAGTCATGGAGATTAGAACGAAACCCCTACTAATAAGTGAGTCATAGAGAGAAGCTCTCATGCAGCTGCATAGATCCGACTTTTAGCGACTCTGGCCACCACCCCCTGCTGACTTAGGCTGCGGAAGGGCCACTGCTGAACACACCGCAGTGTGTTAACAGCAGCAGAAACTTGAGAAATTAGTCAAGAAAAAAAATGTATCCTGGGACATCTTACTCATCCTTGATTTCTTCAGATAATGAAGTGATGTAAGAAGAAGTAAAGCAAGAAAAAATAAAAGACATGAGTATTAGAAAAGAAAGGGCTGTCTTTATTTGCATATAGCTTGATTGTATACACAGGGAAAAATCTATAGATGAGCTATTAATATATAAATGAATTTAAGAAGGTTGTTGGATGTAGGTATAATATACAAGATTATTTTAATTTCTATATAACATCAATAAACAATTAGTAATTAATGTTTTTAAAGTAATACCAAAAATAGTTTTTAAAAAACAGACACCTAAGAATGAACCTAATGAAGTAGATGCAAGACTCCTACACAAAAAACTACAAAACAGTAGAGAATTTGAAGAATCATGGATCAATAGACTAACATGGAAAGATAAACAATGTTAAGGAATTTGAAGACACTGTCTTGCAAAGCTAATAATTCCCTGTAAAGTCCAAGCAATCCCAACCAAGCGTCTGCACATTGTTTTCTGTGTGTGTCGGTGGACAGTTGCACTTGAACCCATCACAGCCTGGAGTTAGATTAACAGTATAGCCCCTTCCTGTCCCTGTGATGGGCCAGGTCACTGAACGTCTTAACCTCACCTTCACCGCCACAGAAGGGAGATAATATCTCCTCCATAGGGTTCCCGTGAGGATAAAATGGCCTTGCTTAGATAATACTGTTCATCGTTATCTTCTACCTGCACTTCCTGCTTAATCTTCTCTCTCCTTCAGTAACCTGTAAGCTCCCTTGAAGATAGGGACAGGGTTTTGTTGACAATTATAAGCAGTGTAGATGCTCAACTCATCTAGCTCACAGCAGATAAGGTTTCTTACATATTTCCCTGTAAGCTCAAAGTCAGTCCTAAAGCCTAAGGCAGGGCTGATGTTGAAGTTTAAGATCAAATGGGGAAAAACTTCGAGGTCCAGGTAGGTCCATTACATATTGGAGACTATTTCTATACACTGATTTAGAGATAAAATTATGTGTGTATATATATGTGTGTGTGTGTGTACACATATATACATACATATATATATATATATGTTTAGTGAAATCTTATTGGAGAGAACTTGTTATTTCTGAGAACTTCTCTACTGAGCTCCCATCAGTGTTAGGGCTGGAGAGCAACAGGAAGATGTGGGATGGTAAAGATGGGGGTTCAAAGAAAGAAGCTCTTCCTGAAGTATTCTGAGGCCTCAGCAGGAGAAGTTAATGGAGAAGAAAAGGAAGGAAGGGCGGATGGGTAACTGGTGCTGGGCCCGGGCCACGAGCACTGTCTGAGGGGTTTAATATATGGCAGAGGGCGCAGCAGCCGAAACAGGCATAACCAGTGGCGTTCTTTCCCAAGGCACTGAGTAAGGGACCAGGCTCCCGCCAGGATTTGGGACAGCGTCTGAGGATGAGACTGTCCAGAGGGGGTGTCAGGGCTCTGGTCCTGTAAGATAGACCTCTCAGCACAGAGGACTAGTCACAGCACAAAAGGAGTTCAGCAAACCTGACCCTACCAATACTGGGGATAAAGGAAACAGCAACAGGCTAAAGATGCTCAGGACTCAGGCCTCATCCTCAGCACACCTAAACCAATTGATGGCCACAAATCCCTTCCCCAATCCTGGGTGCATGCGAAGCTCTGAGTGTGCTTTTCAAAATGATTGGAATTAGGTCAGAGGTGGGCGGAGCTGAGCTGATAAGTAAAAGGCTTCAGCACCATAGCAACAGAGGTGGGAGGCCAGGGCTGAAACAGAGCATGGGCCACAGGTGACTCCACTGACCACAGAGGTAGTTTAAGTAGGAATCCTGGAGCTTGTAGTGTAGACCACTGCTCTAAGACCTAAAGAGAAGTATTTGTCTAGATTAGAAGCATGTTTCTTTGATTTCATTTTGGACTTTGAGAGTCAAGATTAGAGAGGAAAGAAACCAAGAAGGACATGTGGCCTTAGGCCAGACAGACAAAAAGCGTCTGTCCTTGCAGATCCCGGGACACGGGAGTATGTTTGCACATAGAAGAGCTCGTGAGAAAGAGAAACTGCTGAAGCGTCCGTCTGCAGTTCTACTTCATGAGATTCTGACAGTCTGTCAAAGAATTAGAGATTCCGGATTGCAGCCAACCTTCTTTCCTCTTGGTCCGCAGTGACAGATGAGGAAACGGATGGAAGGAACAGTTACGGCACTCCTCAGGTCACATGACTAGTAGCACTCAGGTGCTCTCAGAGTTTACGGAAGTTTCTAGAGCCTGAGATTTCCTTGTTTTTCATTACTATGCAATCGCTCTAGAAACCAAGAGTGCGAGACTGCTTTCACACTGGTCTCCGTGCTCCTTCACAAACTGCTTGCTCGCTCCTCAGGTAAAAATCACATCCCAAAGTATAATCATCTTGTGAGGCAACGCTCAAGGGCAGGGGCTGTGCTTTCTCTTTACAAGGTCCTAGCAGCCTGCAAGGTGATTGATTGGCAGGTCTCTGATAATGATAGTTAGACCAAGATTACTTTGGCCGCCATGTGGCTATATATATTTTTAAGTGAGACTTACTTCCACAGGACACAGAGCATCATTAAATATTAGAAAATTTTCACCAATATTCCCTCAGTCCACCATGCAGAACATTCAATTACTCCCACTTACTCTGAGTAAAGAACAGCATTGGTGTATCAATAAAAATAGCAGACAATGAATGATATCATTGGCCACATGCCCTGGAAAATAGCCTTGAAATGGGGATTTGGTTGCATGAAGTTTAATTGGGGGAGGACTCCTGAGGACACCCATGAGAGATTGAGAGAAGCATGAGAGGGTTGAGGAGGACTGAACTATGATGCATTTGCAACCACAGTTGCAGTTGCAGAGGCCTCTGCCGATCCCACGAGAAGCTCTGGAGCTGGGGTGGTCCTTCAGAAATGTTCCAAATTTGGGCAAGGGAGCTGGGCCTATATATACAACATCACACAATCTTTAGATGCAAGCTGACTCTGGCATGACCTGGGGAGAGGCAGCTTCCTTCAGTCCTTGGAGGGCAGTTCTTAGTGGGGAACTCGGCTGTGAACCACCAGCCAGCAACACTCCTTGCAGCTGGAGGACTGAGTGTGCTGGTCCGGAAGGGAAAGGCTTCTTCAAGATGGTTGCCTGGATAATATAAAGGGATGCTGAATTTTTCACAACCACCTCTTTGTAGTATGGAATCACATCTTATTTATCCATATCTACTCTGCTATTCTGATGCTCTTTGCAAAGAGTCAGCTTCAACAAATATTTGGATTAGATTTGACTCAGATAAAATCTGCCCTGCTATCGGCATATTGGTATAGTATCATACTCTGTATGATACTAATAATGATGATACATGTCATTGTGTATTTGTACAAACTGTTAGAATTTACAACACCAAGTGTGAACTCTAGTGTAAAAGGATAGATTTTGGGTGATTCTGATAAGTCAATGTGAGCTCATCAGCTAAAGCAAATGTCCCACTCTGGGAGGGACGTTGATCATGCAGGAGGCTGCACATGTGTGGGGGAAGGGTGTATATGAGAAATCTCTGTACCTTACTGACAATTTTGCTATGAATTTTAAAATGTTCTACAAAAATTGTCTTAAAAAAATATCTGGATGTGTGCATTAGTTTGTGATGTCTGCCATAACAAAATATCACAGACTTGGTGACTTAAACAACAGAAATTTATTATATGTTCTCATTACCCCGGAGGCTGGAAGTCTGAGAGATGAAGGTGTCATGGGGCTGGTTTCTTCTGAGGCCTCTCTCCTTCGTTTCCAGATGGCTGTCTTCCTCCTGTGTCTTCCTGTGATCTTTCATTTGTACGGGCACGTGTCCTAAAGTACTCTTCCGATAAGGACACCAACCATATTGAATTAAGATCCACTCTTACAACCTCATGTTAACTTGATTACTTTTAAAAGGGCCCTTTCTTCAAGTAGAATATAGTCATATACATACTGAGGTATGGGGGTTGGGACGCCAACCTATGAATTTTAGGGAGCACAGCTCAGCATGTGAGGAGGGCTCATGCTTTTATTGTCATTTTATTGACAGAAAAACTGAGACAGGGAAGTTGAATGGCTTGAAACACAGCTCATGTTACCTATCTCGATGGGTTATCTTCTTAACTGTAATGTCAATGTAAGAACATCTCTCCCCAATGGAATCCTTTGTACACTCTTAATTGTTTAGCACACGGAGGGCTCTTACACTAAGCTTTCATTAAACTTACTTTGGATTGTGAAAGTAAGTGACTAAAGTCGTCCAAGAATGAAATGTATCTCCTCCACAATTTGTTACTCTGAAATTATTGTTATTCTACACAGAATTCTTTGCTCTCTTGCACCTGGATCCAGATGTAGTTATAATTTTTATTCCTGAAGCGGATCCCTTGCTCTGAAACGTTCTCCCATTGTCTACCCTATGACCAGGCCAGCCTACTAGAAGAGCATTTGAAGTCCACCTCTGAGTCTTGTTCATGAGCCTAATGAAAGTTTGAATACATAAGCTCTTGGTTTCACTTCTCTAGTCTCATGTGCCACTAGCCCTCTTGTGCACAGAACCAAGAGCACCTCCAGTGAGAACGCTGTTACACACTCAGGCTCCCATCCCTGGACAAATAAAGGGATGGGGAAAGGGAACTAACATTTCTTTTAAGAAAAAAAATTAATCCTCCTTTGAAGATTTTTATTTTAGAGAGAGACATTGTCACGAGACAGAAACATTGATTGGTTGCCTACTGTACACACCCTAACCAGGGGTCAGACCTTTGACTTAGGCATGTGCCCTGACCAGGGATTGAACCTGAAAACTTTTGGTACCTAGGACAATGTTCCAACCAACTGAGCCACCCAGCCAGGATGGAACTAACATTTCTGAAGCATCTATCATGTGTTAGAAACTGGGGCAAATGCTTTCTTAGGCATCATTTTTCTTACTCTTCATAATAGCATAAGGTATGCTTTATATTACCGTAAAATAGTTGACTGCTAGGGACTAAATAAATTGTCCAACTCACCCCTAAGAGCATGGAAAGAACAGAATTGAAATACACATCTGGCCTGCCTTTTTCTACTGGCCCACACTGCTTATATATTGAGGGCATCCCAGAGCCAAGCCTCAACCCACACCTCCCCTACCCCAAACCCTCCAGGCCCAAAGGCTGAGACATTGATGTCTTCACTCCCTGACTCTCATAGCCCATTTGTGAATCTGAACAAAAATTTCTACCCACTGTCTTAAAATGTCTTCGGTAACTTGATTGCTTCCTATTTAATGAGTTCAATATTATTCATTTTATCAGCTAAAATCTTTCCTTTGCTGGCTCATCCTACCCTGCATGGAAGGCTCTTAAATCTTGACAGGCTCCCTGGTGGAGAAAGTTGTGGGAAAATGTCCGGACATGGGTTTCATTCTCTGGTTGCCTCCTTCAGTGGTGCCACTCCTTGATTGGCTGTTTCCCAAAGATCCTGCATCTCTTTGGAAACCAATTCTCCACTCCTTGAGCAGATTGTTAGCACTTGGAGAGCTGGGCTGGGAAACCAAACATCCGGTATAAGCCACCTCTTCTGTTTGTAATGTAGACTGTCAGCCACACCTTTCAATGGAATTAACTGGAGGTGGGAGGGTGGAAAGAGATGAGAAAATACCACCTGACCACATAACGCAAATGAAAAATGGGTTTCTTAGTGGGAGTACAAACATTGAGTCACTGAGTTGTATCCAAGATGAGAATTATCAGGAGAGAAAAATTCCTAGGAGAAAATTTATCTCTGAGGTGCATGCCAGGCATGTTATGTCCCTAACCCAATTCATCCCATATAGTCTATGGATTTCATTGCCAATTTTGCATCACATGGTAATTTTTAGAAATGCATGAGTCCTGTTATTGCAGAACTAATTAAACTCAGCACCATATTCCCCTTAATATGCACCGAAAAGTGTCTGAGAAGTGTCTGTTCAGGTCCTTTGCCCATTTTTTAATTGGATTGTTTTTTCTTCTTGGAGTGGAGACATGTGAGTTCTTTATCTATTTTGGAGATCAAACCCTTGTCTGAGGTATCATTGGCAAAAATATTTTCCTATATGGCTGGTTCCCTTTTCACTTTGCTGATGGTTTCTGTAGCCATGCAGAAGCTTTTTAATTTGACGTAGTCCCATTTGTTTACTCTTTCATTTATATACCTTTCTTAGGGGACATATCAGTGAAAATATTGCTGCATAGGATATCTGAAATTTTACGTTCTCCTCTAGGACTTTTATGGTGTCACGACTTATATTTAAGGCTTTTATCCATCTTGAGTTTATTTTTTTGTGTGGTGTGAATTGGTGGTTGAATTTCATTTTAAATGCTATCAGCATTAGGAAATTATTAATTTAACCTCGTATACAGTCGCAAATGGATCTACTGATCGAAAGGCCATTATTTAGTTTGAATTACATGATGCTCTGGAATGTCTAGACCTTGTATTGAGAGAAATAAAAATTGTTTTTATAATGATAGGAATCAGGAAGGAAATGTTGGTCAATAAATTAATGCTCAGGAACTTCTATAAATCTGGAAGTTAGATTCATGTCTCTCACTATCAACAATTTATTTTAATTTTATAAGAGGAGCATAATTTCCAATTGACTGGAAAATTTTATCACTTGAATAATTACTATTGGGTTTGAAACCAATCCCTGAGTTGTTCCTAAACTACCAGTACTTTGAAAGTATTTGCAAGGTTTTGAAAGCAGCCTGCAAAGAGGGGAGCACTCATTTGTTTGCCCATTTTGTGAAAAGGGGTGACTAAATGGCTTTTACGTTTCCGGTTTGATCAAATCGCTCTACCCATAACCACACGACCATCTTCAGCCCTGCTGACTGGTTTGCTGTTTCAAACCAAACTGGTGATAGAAATTTCACTGGACATCTCTGAAGGATAGTAGTGCTGTTTGCCAAGTATTTCCAAGTCTCAGCTTACCAGTACACAGTAGGACTGCATCCTTGGGCTCTTGTGCATCTGACCAATAAGTTCAGGTAGACTGATAAAAGGATTGATATCCAAGAATGTTGTGGCACTAACGAAAATATTCATCTTGAATGAACTCACACATGAAGAAGTTACGGAAGATAAATATTTCCATTTTCATTTCTAAAATAACATCAAGAATCTTCTTTTTATACAGTGGTTTAAACAGACATATGACACACACAAAAACAAAAATAGTAATACCTATAAGGATAGTTTTCCTGTTTCACAAATGAGGAAACTAATGTCCTAGGAGCTAAATTAATTTTACTCGAGGTCTAAAATAAACTAAAATAAAAAACATCTTAAAAGTCCTCTTATTTGTCTTCTGTTCCCTATCTTTGGGAGGCCTGCCATGATTTAACTGTCTCCAAAGCAGATTCAATATTTCTCCTGCCACCCTGCTTCCCCCTTGCACCCGCAACCCTACCCCTGAAACCGAGTCTAACCCCTGTCCCCTACATGCCCAGGGTCCACAAGGAGTGGTGCATGACCGAGCCCATGGAGGCACAGAGCCAGCCGGCCCGAGAGTGAAAGCCAATCAAGTTCAGCAGGGACTCAAGAGCCTCAGGCTTTTCCAGAGGTCGTCAAACAGCTTGCAGGTTGAGTCTCAATCTTGCCAAGGTTGTCCAAGAAGCCAAGCTCTTGCATGTCAAGGGTAGGTCAAAGGGTTGGTAGGTCAAAGGGTCAGTAGACCCGCTTCTTTAAAGCCTAGTCACCAAATGTTAACCTCAATTTTTCCTCAGGAAACACGTTCACACTGAGATCTTAGGTGTTGCTCCAGAGAAGAAGAGAAAGTCTCTCAAGGAAGCATAACTGTCTCTTTTCATCCCAGCCTTCCTTCTCCTGGAGCTCAATTCTCTGTCCAGGACATGGAACATCCATGAGAAATGGGGAAACCTAGGCAAAAAGGTTGAAGCACTGGTCAGCAGAAAGAATGATGGCTGGCATTTACTGATAACTTAATTTGAACCAGGCACTACTCTAAAAGTTTTTAATGTATTAGCTCATTGAATCCTGAAACTGTCCTGGGAGGTGTGTACTCTTACTAGCCCCATTTTGCAGATGAGGAAATGGAGGCACAGGGGCATTATGTGATTACCTCAAGGTCACACAGTAGGAAGGTTACTCTCCCAGATTTCTTGGTCAGTTCCCTAGCCTTCCTCTCACTGCTCCCTGAACCCTGAACTCAGTGCTCAGTGCCTGCTCTCCCTCTTCCCCTGCCTCCCTAAGCTTGGTCTCTAGAATGGCTGCAGCTCTGCATTTACAGCTTCACATAAAGAACAATTTTGCTTCTCTCTGGGTACTTGTCAAACGGTGTTATTTTTCATGGTGTAATAAAGAGTGTAAACTTTCGGTGAATTTCTGGCATAAACAAATATGTAGAAGAGATTTTAAGGGAACAGAACCATAAACCTGAAATCGCTCTGGGTGAAACTGTTTGGGTTCTTTGAAAGGCCCACCCTTCATATGACCAGCAGAGGGCGCAATGTACCAGTGACTTCATCATAAAAATGGGGTCCGCTACCCGACCCTGCTTCCCAAGATGGGGTCTCTCAATGAAAATCTATACCTGAAGCAAACTGCCCGTTTTTCATAGCTCTGCTGTCCTTCGTTGATCCTGGAACCTCCTGAACAAGCCTGTCCCCATCAAGTGTCTAAGAGCAATAGAATCCAAGGTCCCTGGGGTATGAGGAGCTTCGACAACCTTCAGGGACCTCAAATCTCTGCAAGTCCAGTCCCGATCTCCCACCCCCTTTGAATTGTGCGCATCTCCTGAGACCTCATCAGTCTTTGATTCTGTATTCTGAATTAAGGTCTGAAATATGACCTTTACCCTGTGGTTTAGCTCTGCCCTGGACTATGGCCCTGCTTTGCACTTACCACCCACCCCATGCTGCTGAGTTGTAATTCTGCCCTAAATACCAGGTGAGTGAGGCCTGATCTCTGATCTCTGCTGAAAGACCTCCCTCAAGCTGCCAGCTCTCCATTCTGGACGAGAAAGATCACTTAGTGTGAATTTCTTGACCCTATCCTTAACACTTGTTGGGTCCCAATACAGTCTGCTACAGTGCAAGCTGTTGTTCCTGAATCCTGATAGCACATGCAAACAGAAGTGACAGGCACAGCCAACTACTGAGAGAATTCAATAAACCTGGGCCAACAGAGGAGGGTGTGCTGAAACAATGTACCCCTCGATTCACCCCCACCTCATAGGCTCAAAAATATAAATTGAAGAAGTATGTGGATTTCTTAGGGGAGAGTTGTTAGTGCATTCCCACCTCCTTCCTACACTTCCTCCTACTATGGGTGCACCTCGCCAGTTCTATTAACTAGTGTAGCCCCCGATCTTGGCTTCTACTGGTTTTCTCCAACTAGCCACTAGCTGAGTATAGGACTACAACCATGCCTCTCTTCTCCAGAATGGCTGGATATACCATCCCCAGGAGGAAGAGTCTCCATCTGAGGCAGTTGAATAAACTCCTGCACAGCTCCAACTGGGACTTTAATGGAAAGGTTAACTTTAATAGATCATCTGAACTGCCTTTCAATTAGTGACTAATCAGGGAATGTTATAGTGATGTTTTACCACAGAGGAACCTGATGGGCTAGAAAATAGGCAGAGGTTGGAAGGGTTAATCTTTGTAAAGTTTCACTGAATTCTTCCACCCCCTTTTTAAAGTTCTCATATAAAAATCCAAATGCCAGGATGATCAATTTAGGACAATATGCCAGTGTTTCCCTCTGGTTTCCCAGCACCCCACATATGTCAGTCACTGTGTATAACGGAGCCCTCCTTTCTCTCCCTGCCTCTCTCTGGGACACCAGCACATCAGGTCGTACCATCTGTTAACACAGGAAGTCCCTTTAGGGTTCTTCAGTTCCATGAGATTTACCTTTGCTTTGGCCCATTGCTGAATATATGAGCCATGGCTCAGAAAGGAAAGGAATGTAAAAGAGGATGTGCCTGTTGCCAGGTGATGCTCAAAAGCAAACCCTGAGACCCATCTATATCCATGCAGAAAAGCCAAAAAACTTTCCAAGACAAAACCATATCAAGATTGTGAGGCAAATTCCCTATTGCCTCACAGGCCTCTGGCTGCCATTTTGTGACTTTTCCCCTTGGTGGCTGCCTAATATTTGTTTTCCCCTAATTTCCCCTGTGTAGACATGTCTCAAAGGTTGGCTACGAGTAGACAGCCACTTTGCTGCAACTCCACCCATACCCCCTGAGGAATGATTCGGGGGGGTGGGCAACTTCATTAGGTAGAGACAGACTTGTTGTTCTGTGATTTCAATCAATTAAGTCTTCCTTCTGACAATTGGGCTATTATAAGTGTCACCACTCACTGCCAGGTGGAATTAAGTGTGTGAGCGCTGTGGACAGCAAGGTGTATCCTGGAGCAGTGTAGGTACAAAGAGAACATCCTCTCACTGAGGACAGAAAAAAAGTGTGTTTAAGAGCTGGTCCTGTAAATGGAGATGACATAGGTTTTTAAAGAAGATGTGCATATTTTCATGTCCCTGCTGGGCTATAAAGACGTTTCTGATCTCGGAAAGCTGTGTCTGCCTATTCCCTTCCCACTTGCCGCCGTGTCACAGAGGAGGGAAGAGAATGCTCGCGAGGGGCCCTGAGGGGTCTGTTGCAACTTGCAAATGAAGCTTCTCCTTGAGTTTTTAATACTTACATCTCATCCTCAACGATTCATTAACTTAGGTCCATTGGTTGGGCTTAACGATGCATTCTATATAGGGACAAAAATAACTGTGATGTCAATGAGTAATTGTGTTGACAAAAATGCACAGACATTATTTATGTAAATGCTTGCCTAGAGATAAACATGTAAAAATAAAGACATGAGGAGAAGGACGTACACTGACACAGCTACACAGAATTAAATTATCATGTTTTACTGAAGCTAACATCGGAAGCTCAATATTGTTTTTATGTTCCAGCGAGAAAGAAAAAGAAAAAAAAAAACAACTTGCCAATTAAACCATAACATGCCATTGATTGGAAGATACATTTCAATTTCAGAGATGTTAAAAGGTGAAGAAAATGGCTGTCATTGAATTGGTGAACTATGTTAAAAGTCACACTTAATCTTAGATAACCATTAATGCTGATCCCTAATGTGTCCAGAAAGTTTTTTATTTGTTTGTTTTTAAGGAACTAGTTCTTATTTAGAGACTGTTAGTTGAGTAAATGACTTCTTTCTAATTAACATAGCAATGGTAGCTATGTTAATATAGCTAAGATAGCAAGATACCTTGGTATCTGGAAACAGAGATGACAAAGGTCACCTTCAAGATCTATAAGTACACAGATGCTCAATCCAACAGAGAGTATGGTTTACTGAACCAGTCCTGCAAGCAGAATGTTAATTCTCATGGTGAGCTGGGTGGCTTTGGGCAAATCTCAAGCACTCTGCGCCTTGCTTTCCTTACCCGTGAAGTGAGTAAGGTACACTAGAATCTCACTTATCATTCATCTTTCATTTCTGCCCACTAACGTTATATGAATCTGATCCTGGACCCATGTTACCCATATCAGTGGTACAAATGTCCGGTTGAGATACGTCCAATGTGGAAAATTCTCTCGAGGGGTATATTCTGCTCACTGTAAGTACTAGCAGGATACTCCAACATTTGTTGAGTGAAGAAATGAATGAATGAAGGTAAGCCCTAATAATTCTCTTACTAACAAATCCTGAGTGCTGAGCTATAATATTTTTCCGTGTGACTCTTCTGAGCATGCTGACCCTCTAGCGCTGAGACCGAAAGGCTTACCTCTGCTACTCTTGGCTGCCCCTTCAGCGAAGCCATCTTCATCCTCAAAGCATCTCTGATCTGAAGAAGCAATGACAGTGTAGAAATGACAGCATCCCCAATGCCCAGACCCCTGTCCTGAAACTGTGAGACCAGGAACACTGGCAGAAGCAGCATCGGATGGCTCCGCACAGTGCTTGGCTAGTAATAGTGCTTAGGCAAGTGTTCAGGTGTAGTTGTAGCAAGTCTTATGATTAAGGTGAAAATTGTGGCCGTAGTTTTTATTCTTTTCACCAGCTGTACTCATATACAGCCTCCTGTGGACTTGACGAAGTGCAGGAAATGAGAGAATAGAGTTCTTTCCTTTCCCCCCTCACAGCTGATACCCCGAACCACCCCTACAAACCCAACGCCCGTGGACCAAGCTCTCTGATCAGACCTGCTTCATCCTCCTGCTCCCCTCAGCCATGTGGAAATCATTTACGATGAATGAAACAAATTCAAGTTACCTTCTGATCCATAATGGTTCCAAATAGCAAGATGAAGAATCCCTGTGGCAAAATTCAACAGAAGTATGAGAGATAGTTGTGCAGCCAATATATCCCAGCTGTTATATTAATGCCACTCTGGTAGATCCCTTCTAGGACCATTATCAGACATTAGAAACTTTACTTTCTACGGATTCAAATAAAAATGCATTGATGGATGGTATGTTTTCTTGAGTGTACCTCAAAGAAAGGATCACTTTCGTGTCTGTGCATTGTAGTTATTTGTACTTATTAAATGGTCACAGATGTAGGATAGAGTTTTCAATCTTATTAAATCCATGTATTCTCTTCCCAAATATTAAGATAGTTGTTCTCACTCATAATGACAATAAGACATGACATGGGATCTTGTAGCTCAAAGTCACAATCATGGAAAGTGTCTTGAAAAAATAAAATGTATTCTAGACTAATTTCACACCAGATTTTGGGGATTATGGAAGAAGTTTCTGCATAAAAGAGAGAACTACGGAAACTGATAGTCAGAGTCTCCTCCAGTTTACATATTTAGTCGCTTACAAAGTTCCACCAGAGTAACTGCTGAAAATCTTTCTTCTCTCAAGAGTTGGGGAGATTTACCTGAGCCCAAGAGCTTTTGGTTTAAACAAATATACAACAAAAAAACCTTGAGGCAAAGGTTTCTCTTTAAAGTAATGCAAGGAAAAAAGTGAAATAAGTGTTCTCCACAGTTATTAAAGAATTATGAGTAAAATGTACAATGTATCTGAGCTGGCGTTATTGGAAGCTTGTTTTATACTTTCTACACATTTTAAAATAGAGGGATAATGGCATGTTAACAGGAATACCTTCCTGCTTTGTTGTGCAGTTATATTTATTTTATATAAATACTAGTCATTTTTTTCTTTTTGCTTCAAAGGAGCAGATAATACATACTTTAGGTTTTGCAAGCTACAGAGTCTCTGTTACAAGTACCTCAGGCTTGCCACTGTAGCTCAAAACAGCCATAGGCAAAATGTAAATGAATGAGTATGGCTGTATTTCAATAAAACTATTTATGAAAACAGTCAGCAGGCCATAGTTTGCCAACCCTTCATTAAAAAACCTAATTAAGACTCTAAACTTGCCAAATTGTCTGTCACCCATGGGTCTGGAAAGCAGTGTGGCTAATGGCAGATTACCAAACGTGCAAGCTTAGGGGCCAAGACGGAGTCCAACAGCTCTGAGGGGGTAATCGTGCCAACCCAGTGTGTTAAGGGAAAATGACGATAGAGATCATATTAGATCCATCTTTTTACCTCACAGCGGAGAAGGTTGAGGCCCAGAGAAAAGTGACTTTCTTGGGATCAGGTGACACGTGGTGAGATTTATTTCGATGTGTAACGACCTACAATTCCATCACAGGGAACAGAGGCATGGCAACTCCTGACTGGCTAACACCCAAGCAGACTGGCGCACCACGGAAAAGGGCTCATGTCACCGAGTTCTCGAACTACTTGAGAAAGGGTAAAAATTGTGCTTGCTTTGAGGCATGACATGTGAGTGTAGCCTCACACATCCTTGACCAAAGACTGGTCCTTAAAAAGTGCAGGTCGACTTCTTCTTACATGGAAATTTTAGGGGGGAAATAGGTGGATCAGCGGGGAGAGAAGGAAGGAAATTCCCACCAAACCAGTCTGATCAGTTAAATGCAACTTAATAATCAATACTGTGAGAGATACCACATGTAAATGTCCCTAAGTTATGGAGGGAAATGGAAGAAATATTTTATGTTCTATATTTTAAAATCAGAGCCAGTTTTGTTTGGAAACCAGAATAACAAATTATAAAATAACAATATGCCATATGTAAAATATTCACTAATAATATTAATTAATAAAGTAAGTCTCCCTCTTGGGACTTACCTGGAAAGCATTGAGCAGGGCAAAGATTATGTGGAATATCAACGAAGTGCCTTCTATGAGAGTGGCTATTCCAAAACCCCAGGTCAGTCCCAGCAGTGGGGTAAGGATGGCAACATTTTTACTGATCCTCCGAATTATGGCCACATCCTGAGACTTGGAACTGCCAATAAAGGGCCTCTGGGTGTTGACAGCAACAACCAAAACCACAAGTAGATTCACAGCCACGATGACCAGGGCTGGGATGGCGAACGCTAAAAGGGCTTTGGTGTTATCCCAGTTGAGCCAACAGGCATCACGTCTCACATAGCCTTGCTTTGGCACCGTGACAGCAACAGTGATGACGGCAATGATCAACGGGAGCCCATAGCCAATGACAAAGCCCATGGCCATCATGCGGGACTTCATCATCCTATGAAAAACGACCAGTATTCCATAGATGATGAGCAGTGCTTTGAAGAGCATCCAGAAAAACAGAGAGAGGTAGAAAAAGTGGCTAAAAAATGTCATTGCAACACACCACTTGTGGTCCTGGGCCTTTTTGCTAAAGTTAGAGGATATAATGAACCAGACGTTAGCGGTCAGGAGTGACACGGCTATGTTCACGATGCACACATGACGCATGTATGATATCTCTGTGACAACAACCCGGGACCACACCATAGCTTCGATGAACAGGCAAAGAATCAAGCTAAGGATGGAGACGCTGAGCCCAATGCAGGTGATGTAGTCCAGGATTTTGTTATGTATAGATTTGGGAGACATCAGGATGGAGAAAGACATCACTGCGTTGGTGTAGTTACACCGGCACTTCACTTTGTTCCTGGTATCCGACGTCATTTCACACACGTTCTCTTCCCATCTCCTTTTCCTGGAGTGCCAGCCCACACACTGAGCCCTGGCACTACGGGTTTTATTGATCTTCTCAAACGTGAGTAAGACTTGCTTTAACCTTTCTGGTAAAATCACCGAAAGGACCAGACCATTTGTCGGCCTGGGAAGACTCACATTTTGCAAGTGGGCTTCTTTCAGAACAGCTCCCAAGGTGGGGAAAGCTATGCTGATAGCCTGGGATGTGTTTGGTGGCAGCTTCCACAGCTCATGCTTGGGAATTTCTATCACTCCTAAGATATCCTCCGTTGTATTGTTAATGTTCCTGGAGAATCTGAAACTTTTCTCTGAGGTATTGTGGTTGAGGCGAAACCCTTTCGTCTGAATGAAGGGTTCATCCACAATGTTCTCAGATTCATTTGGGACGCGGAGTTGCCGAGCGAACAAATTCACTGACTGCAGCAAATCCGAGCTGGCGTTCTCGTCGGGGATGAAAGTCCAGTTTGAAATGGCTGCTGTATCAAGGATGTGGTTGGCCACTATGCTATAGCTCTGCAATGGAGAAAAGTGGATATTATACTAAGAATTTACACTTTATTTCACAAACTTGGTTTCTAAAGTCTGAAATCTGTGAATCTAATGATCTGATCTTATTTGACATATTTCTCTCCAAATTTCCTGTTCATTGCCTCTCATGCTAGTAAGCTTGCAGGGAAGAAAAGTAGAAGAATTCTAAAACTAGAAATAAAAATAAAATCAAATAAAAGGTATCATTGATAAAAAAAATTATCTGCTTTATTATGTGCCTCGGGAAGCATTTCCAAAATGCAGTCTGTATAACCCATGATTCCCATGAAATAATAATAACTGTTTAATGAAGGGGGTTGGGAGTAGATTCTCTAACTTAAGTTTGAGAAATACCATATCCTTATGTCCCCCATTCTTAAAAAGTGTGCCAATATTCACAAACACATTAAACGCTCTAAAAAGTCCTGCCACAAGGAAACCTGTTTGACTCAAAGTCCCTACACCTGCTGTGCTATGGATCTCTCTATTAAAAATGAAAGCTCTGTTAACATTTCTCAGGAATTGTGTTCTACAGAATAAAAGTTTGGAAACGCTGGAGTAGGCATGAGCTTGCTCGTAGCCATCACTACGTGATATTTTTTTCTGAAAATATTAATTCTGTACAAAAATGTGTAAAAACAATGTTCTAACTTCTTGACAACTTCCATAAACCAGAACGAATCAATGAGAAAAACTGAAGTGAAATTTCTGTTATTGTTGTGACGCTTCTTGCGGTGGATGTAGTTTTTATCCTGAAAAATATATCTGAAACTGTCAAAGTGCAAGATTTAGGGGAGAACAAGGGTCGGTTTTTTAATAGCATGAATAAAGAACGCGTACCTTCATTTTCTCTTGGGTAACATTATCAGACAAGCCTGTAGAAATATTTTTTAATATTTCCACAATAAAGGCGATATTTCCAGACGTGGCTTCTGAAGACTTGACGACGTTGACGATGCAGGCGTAGTCCTGCACGCAGTTCTTGCGGATTCCCTGCACTACGCTGGCCACGGGCTCTGGCGCTCGGAAGTCTAGGACGCGCAGAGGTACAGAGGGTGCCGCGATGGAAAGGCGTGACGCACTGTTTAAGTCCTGTTTTTTAAAAAAAAAGTTATTTTATTAAAAAATGATTAAGCAACTAACACGTATCAGATTAAATGAGTTAAAGGTACACATGATTCACATGGAGAAACCAGACAGAGAAGCAAACGGGCCTAGAAAGTGGTTTTGGTGCTGAGAAGGGCAGAGGGTAAGGCGCCGTCACACACAGGCGGAAGATGCTATCGAAATTCCTGCAGAGGTCAACATTCCAACGTTTTCTAGTGGAATTTGCTTTCAGGATTGTGACTTGAACTCAAGTATTGTAGCAAAGCAATTCTCTCCAGAGAGGTGGAGAAATTCTAGAAACAAAGCTTGTCTAATTACTATTCTTTTTTTAAGAGGAGCCCCATGAAATTTCAGGGGAGAGGGTGGTGGTGGAGGTTGGCAGGTCAAACAAGGAACACAAAGGAAGTGCCATTTCAAAAAGCTGAGTTCACTAATTAGAAGAAATTATTCACTTGTTGCCTCATACTTTTACCCAGCATCACCCAGAATGTGACTTTGGATAAGTCAAAGCAATAATTCACTACATTTCATTCACTTTTGAATGTCACTACCTACACTAAGTGACAGAGACTCCACAACAACCCCTTTACCAAGTCCCTGCTGGACTTTCAGGAAACCACGAGATCCGTATACTTCTACCGGACTGGAGAGAAGGTAGGAGGACATGCTACTTAAGTTAAAGAACATAAGGTAGGATATTCTAATTTGAACTCAGATTTCTTGTGTTCATTGGATTTCTTTTTCCTTTGAGTCAAATATTTCTCCTTTCTCTCGGTCAAGTGATTGAAAGTATTAGAAAAAATTGAAAATGAATTTGATTCTAGACACATTTAGTTGATTAATTGATTAGCACAAGAGGCATGTAACTCCATCTTTAGAGCTAAAACTTTAACTTCCCAGCATTTGCCATTATGTCAATGAGTTTCAGATCTGTTTGTGAGAAAAGATTCTGAAAGGGAGAAGAAGAGAGTGGGGACAGAACAGAGAATCTGAGTTTGTTAAGAAAGGAAGGAGAGACCAGTTCAATCCTCTCCAGATTTTCTTAAGTCCTGATGCAAGACTTGTCTTCACGCTAAACATAACACACTGAATATGCCTCTACCGCCTCCCAAAGGATTGGCTCCTGAAGCCAGTAATACACGAAGGCATCACCTTAAAGAGTATTTCCACAGAAAGGCTTGTACATGTTTCAGTTGATTTTTGCCACTTGTTTTGATTACACGTAAATCCTATTTCTCCATGAAAGGGCTGAGCACAAGGCTCGCTGCAGTTGGATGGACTGAAGCAAGGTCCATGGCATTTCTCTGAAAAGGAAAAAAGAGGGAGGGAAAAATCTAATTAGCAGTTCTCCACTTTGATGGGGGCATCAAATTCATACGGGGGATTTTGGGTTGCTTCTGGAGGAGGTCATATTGACCTGGGTCCTCAGTGGTAAGAAAGGTCTGCTGGACAGAGTGAGCAGCATGGGGAAAGCAGGGATCACTGTCATTTAGGAAGGCTAGTTCAGAGCATCAGAGTGGCAAGAGATGGGGGGGGGGCAGCAAAGTGGTTGAATTCTGGAGGACCTTGAGTGCTGTGCTAATGTGGAGGTTACCAGAAAGCCAGCTTAAATTTGTTTTTGAAAAATAATTAACAGTATCATAGGTCAGGGGTCTGCAAAATTTTCTGTAAAGGATGGGATAAATGGCAAGTAAAATACAGGAAGCTCTGTTCGATGTTAATTTTCTTTTCAGATAGAGTTAATTCTCATTATTTGCAGTAGTTATTTTCTATGAATTCACCACCACAAACACTGAAGCAGCAGACTAAACCATGGCTCCTAGGTTAGTTTCTGGGAGCTGCTGCTTGCAACATTTTTGTCAACAAATCAGTATTAATCTATGTTTGGTTTATGTGAGTTTCTATTTAAGGTCATCTTATATAATATATATTTATATTATTATTTTTGACTTGTTGACTTGTTGACATTGAACTCATGGTCAATAGCACTATCACTCACGACAGCACATAAACAAAGCTTAATCTAACGCAAATATTTTCTCCATAAGGTACATCACAGCTCTGTTAGGAATACTAGACAACGCTTCAGTCCTAAGCTTGGGGGAAGTATTAAACAGGAGATCATCAACAGAAAAGCAAAACACAGGGCACTACACAGGCCACAGAGTGAATGCTTGTGTATAGTAACAGCCAGAAAAGACGGCACAGCACCACCTTTAGTCTCAGCTGGGAACTGCATCATGGCCAACTCAATCTTTTTGCTGTTCTGTGAGTGTCTGTGAAGTATCTAGAAAGCTGGGAGTGTTGATTTGGAGATTAGAAATACATTTCAAAGAGTAGGAGAATTGGCAAATACTGAATCCATAAATAATGAGGATCAACTGAGGATGTTCAGATGAACAATGTTTTAGGGTATGTATGGCCCATGCATTGTTACTCATTGTTTTTCCTGAAATTTAAATTTAATCACACATCCAATTTTTTATGTGTTAATATGACTACGCTTGCCAGAGAGTAAATATTTTCAACACTGTGGGTCATACAGTCTCTGTAGCAACTACTCAACTCTGCCTTTGTAGTGTGAAAGCAGTCAAAGACAATGTATAAATGAATGGGCATGTCCATGTTCCAATAAAACTTTATTGACAAAATCTGGTGGCAGGCCTAACTTGGTCCATCAGTAGGGTGGATTGACTTGAGATAGGGTGTCAAGGAATGAAGCTGTTAAAGTATTCTTAGAAAGAATTTCCCTAAAATAGTGGCAGAAGAATGAAAAGAAGTAAGTGATGCTGAAAGCTATTGAGGTGTTGACATCAATAAGGTGTGGACCGTTTGGCTGTGAGTTAAGGAATGCATCCATATTTCTGGCTTGGGTAGCTTTGTGGATGACTCCATTGACAGGGAAAGGAAAGAAGTGGCTTTTCATCTTTGCTTGCCATTTATCCAGTGTATTAATTTGGCAAGTTGTTTAAGCTAAGTGCTTCTCAATTTCTTCATCCGTAACATTTGGAAAGGTACTGTGATGCTGTTAGAAGCACTGAATGAGCCCGCATCTTGTGCAGCACTCTGACCATAAATGCTCAATGAAGTTATTTCCCTTTCTCTCCTCTTTCTTTTCTCAATTCCATATCTAAGTAGATTGTTCTGCCACCAAAATTATATTTGGCCATAACTGTGCAGAATCTAGTCATTTCTACTATTTGGGTGAGAATCACATGATTCACTCTCTTTTGACAAATGATTACTTCCATAGTTTGCTTCTCACTTCCAAATAATGACCAGTCCAAGCAAAACAATATCTACCTGACACCATTTCAACATACCTCCCAGCACCAAAACATTACATACATGTAAGCAACCCCAAAATATCTTTGGATGAAGGGATGAATGAACTCTGTCCTCATCCTCTTCTGCCTCTTATTAGCTCATTAATTCAAATTTCCCTTATGGGTTTTAAAATAAACACTTACGCTGATGTGACTCAGTGAATTTAGTGCCAGCCTGTGAATTGAGAGGCTGCCAGTTTGATTCCCGGTCAGGGCATATGCCTGGATTGCCCGCCAGGTCCCCAGTTGTGGGGGTGCGAGAGGCAACTGATCAATGTTTCGCACATCGATGTTTCTCTCCTTCACTTACTACCTCCCTTCCCCTCTCTCTAAAAATAAATAAATAAAATGTTAACAAAAATAAATACTTATTAACTATTCTAGAACATGTGAATATTAGCCAGCTTGCTTCATTGACTATGCTATGGATAATGGCACAATTGTAAGAAAATCTATCAATACTGGTAAACCTTGAGAATTTAATTAGAGATTTTAATTTTATTGGAATGCCTGTGGTCTGGGACATGCTTGCCATGTCTCCAAATGAAAGCAGACTATTCTGTAGCCGCATACCTTGTATCTTTCCAGTCTTGGGTTTCTCTTCAAAATGCTGACGTTTACCTTCATCCTGTAAAACATAAATTCCCAAAGGTCCTCTTTACTGTGGAACTCTCCTCTCTCATCTCAATTTAGAGGCTCCATGTGGATATGTAGGGAAAATGTGTTCAGGACTGGGAAGAAAAATGCAGCAGGTTCATGTGCTGATGATATCGCAGCAACTTGCTGAAGGAAACCCGTATACGAGCATGGACAGAGAACGTACTGCCCTCCAAGCAGGGCTAGAACCTTGGCGGTGGTCACTTGGGCTGTGAAGGTAAGGTTAGTGAATTGGGTGCATCTTTTGGAAAGTTTAAGTACCCAGAGAGAACACAGAGACAATTATAACAATTAAGACCCCTTAAGCTCTTCTCTAATTATCTTACCTGTAATTGTGAAATACAGAGAATATACGCCACCAGACACTGTATATTGTTAGAAAAGAAGAAATAAACTGATACTAGAAATAAGCACTAGGTTTCAATAATAGAATCACAAACTCTTTTATAGCTATAGAGGACTATAAAGATTATCTAAGAGGAAAAAACACTTCATGTTATAAATAAGGAAACTAAAACTCAGAGAAGTGAAGCAACTGTGTAACTAACAAGAATCAAGGTTAAGGTCTGACCCTAAACGGCTTACCTGCCAGGCTAGTACAGTCATGCACTTCGATCAAGGTTGGGCCACGTACGACTGGTCTGTCACACAGCCTGGGCGTGCAGCAGGCTATACCACCTAGGGTTGTGTAAGTGCACTCTATGATGTTCACGCAGTGACGTAAATCACATAACGATGCATTTCTCAGAACGATCCTGTCTGTCATTAAGAGGCTCATGACTGTACTTCCTCCTTTCGGTAGCTGCCTCTGTGTTTTGCCAGTTGATTTTTCTACTATGTTGTTGTGCCCCGTTGCACCTTGCAACTAAACTGTTGCAAGTCCCAGCCACCTCTCAATATTTCTTTGCTCCTGTCTTTAGAAAACTACTATCAGCAAGAGTAAAATGGCTATCATTGGGAAATTTCTTTAATGTGACATGTTGTTTATCATAAATCTAGCCATCTAGGAGAACTGCCAGTTTTCTCATGGGGTCACATGAGAATGGATCAAACTTACTTTTGTGCGGATCTTGGCTCTATAGTGAGAACATTCTGTGGCCAGAAATAACATCAAACAGCAAATCATGGTTGGCGGGGGCTTCATTTTCACACATTAGGATCTTCACCTACAATAGAGAATGAAGGTGGATCCAGATGAAGGTGAGAATGTCACACAAATAACACAATACTTAACAGACTACAGACTAACTAACCACTTAGTCACGCCACTGGGTACTCCAAAATGTTTATACCAAATAATCTACCCCAGTGAAGGACACCAATATCTACATTCAAGTCAGCTAAGATGTAAAAAAAACCAAAACCAGACTATTAGCTGTTGACATGTTTACAAACAATAGGCAAGAATGACCGAATTACCAGGGAGAATGTATGTTCACCAAAGCATCATTTCCTATTTAATCCATAGTTTCTTTAATAGTAACTTTATTATCTTTTAATAGTTTCTTTACTATTTAAAAGCTTCTTAAATAGTGAAATTTATTAAAAATTTTTATTTGCCAATCACTATTCTAAGCACTTTTGTTTCATTAAACTCATTTACACATGTGATGCAAGACATTATTACTGTCTTCATTTTCGCAATGGAGAAACTAAGGCACAATGACTTGAGAAACTATAAGTCAAACACTGAGATAAAAAAAAAAATGGTGGAGCCAAGAGTTCAACCCATAGGTTTGCATGGAGATCAGTTCTTAGTCTCTACAGCAGGGTGTCTCACTGATGGCACTGTTGACCTTTGGGGCTGGATAATTCTTTGTTGTTGTTCATCCTGTGACTTACAGGATGTTTAGCCACATCCCTGGCATCTACCTACTGGTTGCCAGAAGCAGCTCCCTCTTCAGTTGTGATGGCCAAAAATGTCTCCAGATATTGCCACCTGTGCCCTGGGGGGAAAATTGCCCCCAGATGAGAATCACTCTCCTACAGTATACTTTTTCTCTAGGTGCATGTTGTCAAGTAAGTTAAAATGAAATGAATGTGAACTGTTGCTTACTACTAGACAAGCACTAAGACTCCTTATTAGATTGGTAAGTACTATACAGAAGAACTAGAGGCACTGGAGGATAACGCTCTATTTTTTTGCCACACTTCTGTTTCTTTTCTTCTTCACAGTTCCACCTTTCAAAGCCAAATCTTCAAGAAAGTATCTTTACAACAGTTGAAATTTATGAACATCATCAGGATCATTATCAGTACACCTTTCTCTTAGGAGAGAGGCAATGAAGACCCCTTACTGGGATGAAAGTCCCTTAGAATGACATTCCTGGTAGTTCAGGTACAGTAAAAATATCATGAATTACAGAATCAGCGAGAGCTATATTGTCATCTAATCCCTGCTGTTGCTGAACTAGTTGACCCTTGCTGAGCCTATTTTCACATATATTTCGTAAAGTATAGGATGATCATTCATTGTACCAATGAATATTTCTCAAGTGCCTTGTATTTGCCAAGAAATATATCAGATACTAGGATTACGTAAATAAAAACTGTTGTCCTTTTCATAAAGGGCATCCAGTGGGGAATACAAGAAAGTCAAACCAATTGTGAGAAGAGAGGTCATCTATGTATCGTGCCTACTGAGCAAGGCCTGGCAGCCCAGCCTCCAGCGTACAGAAATTCCCTTATGGGCAAATGGAGATAAACTGACTTTGATCTCTCTAAGCTCACAAGGCGAGCAGTGGCCCGGGAACAGACAAAGCTCCTGATCTGGGGTCAAACTTTTCCTGGCTGGGTCAAGACTAAGATGGGTTTTCATGACTTCAGTGGCCTTCAGTTGAGAAGACGAGACACAGACACTTATAGGGAGATTTCCAAATGGTCTTTAAGTTTAAAATTGCCTTTGAGTTCCTAACCATTGAACAGGGAAAAAGTATTTTGATTTATACCACAGCCTTGTAGAGCGAGTCCGAGCAGGGGAAAGTGAACACGGCAGAATGACAAGCTATGTGTGGTAATAGATTTGCATAGGTGTTGGAACATGTGTGCAGAATTCATACTCTTATGGTGTGGGTGGAAAGAAGTTTTCATGTATGCAGCATATTGGTGGATGGGCACACTAAGCAATTTGCAATGATAATATCATTTAGATAAATTTTTAACTGATGATCAAGAAAAGAAGTACCAGAAAAACCAGTATAGGCTGTCTCAAATGTATCCATGTGTTTCACCTATATACCAAATGTTTTATTACGACACAACAGAAACAGATCATACGCTGTGATTCGGTGTGCACAGACGGATGTGTGTGTGTGGGTGAGTGTGTGTGTGATATATATATACACACATATACATATATACTGAAAAATATGTATTTTTTACATTTTAAAACCTTTTTTGTAAAGTACCGTATTTTTTGGACTATAAAATACACCAGATCATAAGACGTATATAGGTTTTAGAGGAGGAAAATAGGGGGAAAAATGTTGAAGCAAAAAATGTGGTAAAATATTTAATAACATAAATAACAGAATATTTCACCAATGTAAATGTAAACAGCCAGGTAAGCTACATTAGGACTATAAGATGCACCCTTATTTTCCTCCCAAATTTGGGGGAAAAAGTGTGTCTTATAGTCTGAAAAATACGGTACTTATCCTTCTTACCTACAAGAAATAATGGACACTATGTCATGATTTTTATGTTACGTTACACTCTGTTTTATCTGATATTCTCTTAAAAATTGGTTGCCACCACTAAATTAAATTCAAAAACTAAATTGAATTCATAACCCTATGGATTGTAATCTGCAACTTGAAAAGCATAATTAATATAGACTATAAGATTCATTTCTTATCAAGTTGAAAATTGTTTACTTTTCCCATTAAAGTGCTCATTTCAATTCTTTCTCTTTTGTTTACAATTCTGTTGAAACCTCTTTGTTGTATCAGGGAGAAAAGAAACCTACGTTTAGGACGAAATAATAGGACCGATGCTGAGGATGAATGCAATTCTCTCTTCCCTACGTGGAGAAGATGGTTTGAAATGCACAGTTAAATGGACGAATGCCTGCTATGTAAGGTTTCACAGAAGGACCACGTTTACTCCCTAAGTTTTCAATATAGGAATTTTACTTAAGCTAACCTTGCTGGAAGAAAGTTAGGCATTTGGCATGGTGATGTGATGGGATGTGGTGTGAACTATGGAGTCCGTGAATGTTTCCTTCCCCAACCAGTGCTGGGGCCTCTAAGCTGTGCAGCTCCCGAAAGGGTTCAGGTAGAGAGTCCAACAGTGATAGCATTTTATGTAGGTCGTTATGCTCTTTGTGGAATGTTATGAAATAATAGTACATTTCATGGATTCATATAAATTAAAAAATTTACTAGCAATAATATATATGCAATATAAATCATAAGCATGGGCATAAAAAACATAAAGTTTGATTTGAGTATAATTGGTTATTTGGAGGGTTTCAGTTAATTAACTTTAATTAATTTGCTACTTGGTCATTCATGTTATTGTAGTCTGCTATATGTAACCCACATGCCATTCGGTATCATAACTATACGGTAAATGTCTTTCTTTATGATGCTACCCAGGAGGAGTTGTAACATTCTAATTTTTGCCCATTTAAATTGGCAAGTACGGGTCAGATGGATGGATGTTTTCAGGTGGATGCCCCAGCTGGATTGTTTCCTTTCCTGCCAGAAACTGTTGAATGGAACCCTCCCTTCAGAATCAGATCCTGGCTGAAGCCAAAAACCAGAGTGCTCTGCAGAGCAGACAATGAGTAGTGTTTAAGGACTCTGAGAATGGAAACATCTTAAAAATAAAAAGAAGCATTGCCAGCATAATTCAAATCAGAGGTTGACATTTTATGGAAGAATAATGAAGGAAGCACACTTTCTTAGATGTATCATTGATAAAGATATAGCAATTAAAGTGAACTTTGAGTTTGGCATAGTTCCAAAATGAAAAATGTCTGCAAATGTAAATAAAGTACCTCTCCAATACCTAGCATAGTGTCTGCATGTGGCAAGTTCTCTCTTGAAGTCATGAGAAAAAGAAAAGAACAAGGACACAAAATCTAAAGACATTAAATTAAATGTGACAGGAAGAGTGTGGGTTGTCCACAAGAATATCAGCGAAGGAGGGACAGCGCCATCGTAAGAAGCTTTCAGATGTGAATCTAACCGAGGTGCCTCTGCTGGCTGAGGGGGGTGCCAGCTGTCCCTAGCGGGGAGGGGCTGGAGTCAGCGTCAGGTCCTTTCCTTTCCTACGTGGGGACTCCAGAGCTGTCCTGTCTACGTTATACTCAGATTACCTTTATACCATTTATCGACTTCTGGTTCTATCGTGTGTTAGATTTATCTAAAAATTGTGTGTGTTTGTGAAATCCCTATTTCCATAAATTCCTTGGGCTTGGTGGCTGGGAAACAGTGTTTGAAAGAACCGTCACTGGCTATTTAAATCAAGATCCCAGGGTCTCATTTTTTATGGATCCCCAAATCTTACATTCATAAAAATAAACTTTTATCATTAAAAAATCAATCAATCAATCAAGATCCTAGTACCCAGTGGGGGAAATAAAAACAGTAAGCAGTAATCCTGATGGAAGAGTTCTGTAATAGGCACATTTATGCCTTGGATCCACCATTTGTTTGCCAATGGTTTGTAGCAGGCGCCAAACTAAAAGAAATAAAAGATGGAGGAAAAACACTGAGGACAGTGGTACATACTGACTTAATTGTTCTATGAACTCGGCAAGTCTGCCCGCTTCACTCTTAGTACAAAAGCAATACAGAGTTTTATCTATTATATTTAGCCATCCTATCATGTCCTGAAGTGGGTTCCTGTGGAGCACTGGTCACGCAAAAGCCTAAGGGGTTCCAAAGTCAGATCAGTGTGGGAAACAATGTGTCCCAGCATCACCACTGCCACCTCTCACAAACGCATGCATAGCAAAAGTTCTGGGGATTATTCCAGTAAAACAACTGTTGGACCCAGGTTTTACCAAATTTACTTGATCAACAAAAGTGCTTTGGGAGGACTTACGGCTGCTCCTCAAGGACAAGGCGTTATCTGGGAGTGCAACCCACTAACCTGTCCCAGGTCAGGCTCTACATGCGCTTATTGGGCATCTACCCCATGCCGGCCCCTGTGCTGACAGTTTCAGAGAAGGTCCGCGAAGTTACTCACTCTGGACCGAAAGCCGCCCATCACAGAGTAAAAGGCCTGGCTTTAGTCAATCCTGATTGGCAGTGGACAGGTCATCTTTCACCTGTACAGAGAGTCAAAATTGCCCTGAAACATGCTGCTCAGGGTGGAGAGGGGCGGGACAGCAGGCACGGGTGGCGTGGCAATGAGGAGTTCGGAATGGCCACCAGGGAAGGGAAGGCAGACTCAGAAATGGAGAACAAAACGGAGGAAGAGAACGCAAAATGCAAAGCGACTCTGGCCCGAGGCTGTGGCAATTTTGCATTTAAGGAGTTATGCGGCATTTACGGAGACGCTCCCTCCAGTTTGTACACTAGTCAGTCATCAGTGGAGGCAACTCCGCATCTCGTTCCCAATGTGTCTGAACGGTGACATTTCAGAGATAAAAGCAACAAGGAACCTGGAAAGACAGCTTCTCAGGACCTATAAAAATAATGTCCGAAATTTCTCATCCCTGCTTCCACAACCTGCCTCTCTCTGCGCATCCTTGTAAAAGTGCGATTACTCACTACCATCTACTTTTGTTTCTCATTTAATAATGTACAGCATTCTAGGCTGCTGAATGGAAGCCAGGCTCTCTGCTCTAACAGAGAGAAAATAGTATTTACTGTCCTCGGAGGCTTAAAGGAAAACTATAACTACATCCAATGGTTCCAGAAGACATGTGTCTCAGGATCTGCCTCCCAAGGGCTGTACAGAGAAGGGCGCCTGCCACACCCCAGCTGTGACTCTGCGCCGTGATGACAAGAGGCCGACAGAGCACAAGACTTAGTACTTTAGCCCCAGAGCCTAAGAGTAACTGGGCTGCACCTAGTAGAATAAGCAAAACTAAAACAATACATCATATTACCATCGGTCAGGATGTGAACATGGAGGGAAGTTTTTCTGTCCCCGGCACCCCGGCAGAGCGTAAGGTACATAAGAGACACTCGGTACACCGTTGTGGACAAGCGAAAGGATGAACAAATGACCCTTGCAGAGAGTAATGCCAGCTTCTGAAGTTTCTGTTTTAGAATCCCAAGGCAACCTGTCTATCTCAGAGCGGCAGGTGTCAGCATATTTGCGACTCCAGATAATTTTGGAATGTGGTCATGTGAGTAGAAATGCTCCCAGCCTTCTACGGACATCCTTTTTGTTAGACCCGGAGCTTTATGTTAAAACGGACTGTAAGGTCCCATAGAGGTTCAGCAAGACATAATGTCATGCCAGGTGAGTGGTGTCGGCCACGAGCACGGCAGTGCACGCATCTCTTATTTGTCTCATCTTCCTTGTACTTAGAGCTGAGTTTCTGAATGAGTTGGAATTCAAAAATGCAAGTTCTCTCTGTGGGTCGTGGAGAGTATTTCTGATGGAGTTGCAGGGGATGACTCACGCAGCCTCAGGCACCCCGCCTGTCTGAGCAGGCTGAGAGAGAGCTGGCATCTGGACTCCCACAGAACATACAAAGAGGTTCAGCCTGGGAACTGTAGCTGCAGTCAGGGAGGAAGGAGTGCCTCCAAAGCTGTGATCTCCCAAAACTCTCCATGCAAAAGAGCGCCCTGAGGTGAGCTAGGTGGGAATTCCTGTAAACTAAGCAGACACTTTCCCAAAGTGCTTCACTCCATTGAACTTCACCCCAAGGTGACAGGGAGGGCATATTCTCAGTGGTTTGCTAATCTTGTAGGTGGCATTTCACCTCATACTCCTTGGCCAGTCCCATTGGTGGGAAGGACCAGTTCTGGAAGGTTAAGTAGGGAATGAGGAACTTAGAGTTAGGTGGCCCACATTTCGGGGTGTGTGTATGTGCTTTGTTCCCCACAGCCTAATTTCATAACCATGTGCCCCACTATTCCACTAGTGTAATTAGAACTCTGATTATATGGTCGGAGGGCTAGTGAGTTGTTGGTGTTTCTTGGCCTCAATAGCACAATGTATGCCGTCACTCTTACCAGTTCTCCCTTGCCATGGATGAGCTGTTTCATAAAGAGCCTTGGGGGAAAGAAAGATAAAAAAGATCTGTTAGAATCAGAAACATCTCATCCTTGGCTATTTTAGATGGCTTCCAGCCAATCTCTTTGTAGCTCAATATCTTTTCTGCGAATTGCAATGTGGATTCCAATGCTGACAAGTTTGAAGAAGCACGTAATTTCAGAGTTGGAAGGCATTCGGCCTCTTAACCAACTATGTTGATACTGAGACGACTTTAAAGAAATTGACGTATGGGGCAACTGCTCTGCTCCACGCAGAAAGCTCACTGGCGTGCTGACACTGTCATAAAAATGGCACCTTGAGATGCAACATGTTTGCCCTCCTGCAATTGTCCCCAGAGCATGAGAAACATAAACATCAAGTGCTGTAGTGGTGGTCACTCAAACTGAGAGGAGGTGCTTTTGCGAAAAGGATTTAGCAACTTCTAACTGGAAGAAATGTTTCCTTGTAAGTTGATATAAAGACAGCTTTGTTAGCCTACTAGGAGAAAAAACTACTAAAGAATGATTTATTGCCCTGGCCGGGTGTCTCAGTGGGTTGGAGTGTTGTCCCATACACCAGAAGTTTGCAGGTTCGATCCCTCATCGGGGCACAAACATAGGTTGCGGGTTCGATCCCCAGTCAGTGCACATACAGAGAGCAACCAATCAATGTTTTTCTCACATCAATGTCCTCCTCTCTCTCTCCCCAACCCACTCTCCCCCCAACTCTCTCCTTCTCTCTCCTCCTTCCTCTCTCTCTAGGGTCAGCAGACATGTCCTCCCTTGGGTGAAGGTTCAAAGGAAAAAAAAAGTCTTATTTAAAAAGAAAATCTAGCTTAACATTCAGCCTAAATGAAGGGGATTGAAAGCTAGTTTGCTCATCCCTTTATCAAACAAGGGGCCAATCCGGAGAAGGGACTGTCTAATTGCCTGACAAGGTGTTTTGCATTTTCACTCGTAGGAGTAAGCAGTTTGGAGCCTGACAAATGACTTTTTAAAGACAAACAAATGTAAAGAAGACAGCAAATAATCCAAGCTTGAGCTAGCCAATTTCTAAATAATATTAGGAAAGGTTCCTACATAATCAAGCATTCCAGGTAAGACCATCCTAAATCACACAGTTTCCCCATTCTGCAATATGTGCAAAAGCAATCCTGTCTTCAGGAGGGAAGAGGTGTCAGAGTGGCATCTGTACTCACAGCATCCAGGAGACGGAGCAGCCCCGCAGGAAGATCGGCACTGAGGTTTCCACCACTGGGCCCCACCATCACGGGTGTCCGCCCTGGCACCTCCCATGGGTAACTGTGACCCTTCAGTGGCAGTGATCCTTCTTCTCCATTTTTTCGAAGGAGAAATCCAGGAGGCCCGGTGCAAACCAGCCGTGTGTTGTGAGAGGCCAGCCCAAGAACTGTAAAACTGCCCAGGGTTTGAGGCTTGTGTAAGTCAGTGATTCACCCTGCGACGGTCTGTCAAGTCAAGCACGCCTAAGAGAAATTACAGGTTTCTCTGGTCTGAAGCATATCCATTTAAATGCGTCACTTGTTTGTCCTTTAATTTCTCACCTTTATCTCAGATGATCACATGTGAGCCTGTGCTGCCTCTGTTGCACTGGTGCAATCAGGATGTGGGGGATAAAGTGCAAGTTTGTGCCCCTGTTCCTGATGATTTTAAAAGGCTATCAAGATTTTCTTGTACTGATGTTGAACTTGGGAAAAATGGCTAGAAAATTGATCGGTAAATCCTGATCTAATCCCTACCTTAGCACCAGAGAGATTTTTGTTTTAATTTTTAGTTTTTGGGCCACGTTATTCTTGCTGAGCCTCTAACTGGGACCACAGCCATGGGGAATTCAGACCAGAAGGCACCATCTCCACTGGCAGCAAACATCATGTGACCCGACAGGGTCACCCGTTCAGATCATCTTCACCACCAAATAGTCCCGCACACCCCTATTCTAGTGTCTTCTATTCATGTATCTTCTTGGCCCTAAAATGTGATGCAAACCTCCATCTAAATATCACCAGAGGAAATGTTGACAATAAAGGAGAGTAAGGAAAGGCAATTTTGCTGTATCTTTTACAGTAAGGAAGATCAAGAAGTTGGTGTTTGTGGAAATAGGTCAGTTCCATGGAGGTTGCTAATGAAGTACCAGGTCATTTGGCAATTGGAAAAACCAGTATCATCAAACCTTTGGTTGTATAACCAAAGAATTTTATTAAACATAAAAGACATCTTGCAACTGTAATAGCATAATCAATAAAATACAGTTAAAAAAAAGAAGACACCTGGCTCTGTACTTCGGGCTTACAAAATTGAGTACAAAGCAACAAATGTGAGCTATCCTGTCTCCAGAAGTTTACAGTCTTATCTGGGAAATATATGCACCCAAAAAGACTAAAGTTCAACAATGTAACAATAAATACTAAATGCAAAGTGAATGACACAGATTATAAATATTAAAGGAAATCAGGTGGAGAGAACCAGCACTTCTGGTGGGACTAACCAGGAAAGGCTTCGCAGAGAAGGCAGAGAGTGAAGCACAGCTCGACAGAAGGTGCCCGGAGCAGAGCCTGTGGTGCACACTTCTTCCCGGGCAGGGGCCCATATTTTACAACCATGGTGACATTGAGGGAAAGGTTCATTCAATGGCAAGCTCAGATTTTGGTAGATGACACCCCTTGTGTTGAATCAAATGCATGCCTCTTTTATTTAGAAGTCATTGGACTAACTCCTACGAGAGTGTCTACATCCGAACTCATTGTTTAGCTGTGTGGTTGCTTGCGGATGTGTGCACAATTCACAGGTACTCTACTGAAAACCGCTAATTTTTTTTTAATTTTATTTTTAAGATTTTATTTTTTATTTATTTTTAGAGAGAGGGGAAGGGAGGGAGAAAGAGAGGGAGAGAAACAGCAATGTATGGTTGCCTCTCACATGGCCCTCACGGGGACCTGGCCGGCAACCCAGGCATGTGCCCTGAGTGGGAATCGAACCGGGACCCTCTGGATCCCAGCCCGCGCTCAATCCACTGAGCTACACCAGCCAGGGCAGGCATGTGTCCTGACTGGGAATCGAACCGAGACCGCTTGGTTCCCAGCCTGCGCTCAATCCACTGAGCTACACCAGCCAGGGCTGAAAAACGCTAATATTTTAATGGGCAAATATTATTTGCCAAGCACTGTTCTGAAATTATTCACTTAATCTTTATAAAAACTCTATGAGGAAGGCTCTAATTTCCTCAAATTATAGATGAAGAAATTGAAGTCTAAGAAATTTAAATAACTACCAAAGATCCTCATGTATTTAGTGTTCTAACCACGCATCTGCCGTAGATGCTGGTAGCACCAGTGTCTCCTTGAGCCGCCTGACCAAGTCACGTCCTTGGTGAGGTGTGAACAGGACATGGGGTGTGTTCCACCCAGGGTCTTCCACAGGCAACCTAATCTGTGCGAGTTTACTGACCTCTTTCAGGATGGGGCAGACTGGGTTGTGGGCTGCAGGAGACAGAGAACAGCTCATTCAAGGGATTCCCAAATAATTCCAGAGTATCTCTCTTAGCATCAATGGACCTTTCTTGGTTAATAATAATCCCTAGGGAGACATTTTCCCTGCCATCCTACTGGAGTAGAGCGTGCTTTCATGCCTGGTGTGACTGCTCAATGCACAATGCATATGAGAGCACGCACTCTCTCTCTCTCCCCTCCACCCCTCTCTCTCGTGCTCAGAGTTCCCATCTGTAAAATGAGACAGTTGGACCCAATATTTTCTAAAGTTCCAGATTTATAATACTGTAACTATTGGACTTCATGAGATTCCCTCCTCATTTCAATATATTACTCTGTGTAAGTGACATTTCTTTGTATTTGAAATCTCTCTATTGAGAAACCAGCCCTGTGCCTGTCCCATTCCTTTCGCCTGAAGAGACCCCACAGATACACTGGGGAATGTCGAGCTCAAACCACTTTCTGACTTCATCTGAGATGGGCAATTGTTGCTCCAACATGAACAGTGCCACTTGGAACGTGATCCATTCTTCAGCTTGGTGTATTTTTCTACCTTCTGATTGACCTCTTTATTTTATTTTTATTTCTCAAACTTTCCTATCTAGAGGAAATAGTGAGAGAGAGAGAGAGAGAGAGAGAGAGAGAGAGAGAGAGAGAGACAGAGACAGAGAGAAAGATTCCCCAGTCATTCTCAAAGTGAGTCTCATGGTCTCATTTGTAATGTAACTTCATTAATGCAGACTTCTTAGTAGGATAATTAGGGATTTCTTATTGCCCCCTTTTCCTTTATCCACTAATTTTCTTCTACTGCATCAGCCTGCGTTCTTGCTTTATAAAGGAGCCTTTAAATATTTTTTTCTAAAAGAGCTTGTTTTTGCAGTACTGTTTTCCTATCAGGTGGCTTCTGCTTTGAATATTGAATTTGTTTATATACAAGGTTAAGAAAATGAGCAGCTCTCTACCTGAATCATGATATTTCCCCTTCCTCATCCCAGGTTTCAAAAACAAACATATTGCTGGTAATGGTTAATCTTACATTGTCAGAACAGACAGAGTCCTTCAGTGGCTCCTTGTGTTTGGGGAAAGTCCAGGACTGGGGGCCTGAAGACCAGGGTACATCTGGAGGGGTGGAATATGCCAGCAGTAGGGTTCCTTTTGTTCAAAGAGCCAGCAATGACCTACTTAGAGTCAGCCCAACTGTTGGTGACTATTCATGAGGGCCTCTCCCTCAGCAACCCACGGAATCCAGCCAGGTGACATCCCAGGCCACCTTTGCCAAGATGAGCCACAGCCCAGGGGTAAATGTGACCCACAGCCTGGAGCTGGAGGCCCCAACAAGACCAAGGTCCAACTGTGGCCCATGTCATATTTCTGTTCCCTCGTGGATGCCAAGAATGGCACATAGATGTTGCTAGTTGGTGTGGGAGAAGCAGTCAGCAGCACAGAAGTAGGCAGGCAGAGGGGCCTTCCGTCCTTTCCGCGTGTCATTCCCACGCCATCGGCACCACAGCTGGGCAGGCTTCCTTCACACTCCCCAGAGGCAAGAACACAGGAATAAGCACATTTCTCCTGGGGGTTCTGCCATTCCTGGAAGGTATGACCTTGTCAAGAACAGAAAATCACAGCTTTAATCAAGCAGCAAGACCCAGAGCCTCACAACAACTGCATTATTGATTCACTCTTTCTTTAAGCTGAACCACTTTCTTTCCTCTTGGAAAATACCCCTTTGCACAAGGCCCGGGGCCATTGCAGAAGGTTTGGGCGACAGAGGCCGCTAGAACCCAGGGTACTGGGGTGGGAGTGGTGGGCTCTCTCTGCATCTCTCTCTGTCTCTGTCTCTGTCATTCCGTGCGTGTCTCTGTATGAGTCTCAGTCTGCATTTGTCTTCTCTCTGTTTCTGTGTTTCTTGGGGTGTTTCTCTGCAACCCTTGACCTCTCTTTGTGTCTCTCTGTGTGACTATGAATGTGGGTGTCCCAGTGTGAGTGTCTCCATCTCTGTGTCTGGTCTCTCTCTAGATCCAGAGGGACACGGACACAGAGGTCGGGAGACCCTTTGTACCTGCCTGTGCAGCCGGAGGGCTGCCTTCCAACAGGGAGTTGCCACGCCCCTGGGTAAGGGTCTCTGCTTCTGCTCCCCGACCCTCACTCCCCTTCTCTAACGGGGTTTCACTCTCTCTCTGTCTCTCAGAGTTCAAATTCCCTCATTGCCTGTTTGCTTTCTACAGTGTCCCTGAAGCCTCACATAGATGGTGTTTATCATAATTCCTTGATCCTTTAACAGGAGGGAAGAGGTTTCCCAGAGTGGGAAACCTGGGGGTACTGCTGATATCATGGAGGGTGTCCTGGGGCGGGGGAACTAGAGGAGGAGGAGGAGGAGAAGGAGAGGGCGCGGCTGTGTGGGGCTGGCAGCTCTGCTCACTCCCCTCCTAAATCCACCCACGATCACTGAAGAGCATTTTCAGACAGGCCTGACTGTTTAGAGAGACAAACACAATTTCAGTAGGACAAGAATGAGAAGTGTGAATGTATCTCTGACCTTCGCTAGATGAGAATAGACTGCATAAGGAAAATCCTTTCAATCAAGAAAAAAGTAATTTCTCATCACAAATCATCAAATTGTGATATATTTAAAGAAATGTCTCATATATGACATGTATATGGGGACCCACTTGCTTTCCACTCACCTCCCAAATTAGGAGCGTAGTAGGCTGGTTTGTTAGCTTGGTCCTTTGGCGGGGTGACAAGAATAATCAGAAGAAAGGTTCTGTTGAAGACAAAAGTGTAATTTCACTTATTTTTAGTCTGTTTACAATGATGACAATTATCCAAAGTGCATGAAGAATCGTGACCTACAGCAAGTTACTTCATCACTCCAATTTCTCCCTCTCCTTGTTTGTATTTAGAACCACCGACAGCGTAGGGACAGGCTGGCGGGAGAGATCCCCACTCCGTGGCCTGGCCTGGCACCCTCTCCAGAAGGAGCCTCTGGTTTGGGAGGAAAATGGGAGAAGGCGGGTGAGTGGAGTCGACGGAGGGGTCAATACTAACAGGTTTGCTAGCCCCCACATCTCTCCTTCTCAGCCGGCCTGCCGAAATGCTCAGTGTTACAGTCATCCCCTTGTCATGAATTGGAGTCTAGGTATGTGTTGTTTTAGGTATGTGTTGCCTAAGATAGGTAACTAATGCATTAATTCACTGGTAGAATTATTACCACATGAGCATAGACTAATTCACCACATTGAACATAAAATGAACACAGACAAGCACATTGATTATCCTGGGTTTGGGAACCAGGGGCTGACACTCCCCAGGCAGGTATCATAAGAAGAAAGAGTTAAATCTGGACTGTACATGATCACCACCTAGGGATTAGAACCTGCAAAGCAGGAGAGGAGAAAACAGATGATAAGTTCTGAGTAGAGCTGATTCACCCGACTTGCAATGACTGAAAACTAGTGGGCAGAGTGAAGGAAGGATTGGAAGAAGTTAGGCTAAATTTACTTAGTACCTAGACCAGTGGTTCTTAACCCTGGCAGCACTTAGAACCACTGGGGAGCTTAAAAAATAAAAGTGACTAGGCCCTACCTCTAAGACGTTCTGGTAAAATTTTTCTTGGGTGGGGCCAGGACAGTGGTATTTTTAAAAAGCTCTCTAGTTGTTTCTAAGGTGCAGCCAGCATTAAAAGCCACTGACTCAGACCATCGAAAACTCAGAATAACACTCTGGATATGATCCTGAGATGCCTATAAAAAACAAATAAAAAAAGACCGTTTTTCCAAAGCACTGAAGAACAGCATTTCCCTGTGGTGGCTGAATGGATTGATACTGAAAACACGAGAGGAAAGGAGCCACACTGAACCGGAAGGGATTGAAAGTGCCATGCCGCTCTCTGGAGAGCTTGGTGGCAGACCAGGGTGAGGGAGCAGAGGATACAACACCGGGGGGGGGGGGCTGGTTTGCACAAAATGTTTATAATGCTAACACTCTCCTGAAAGGCCTAGATGAGTCGGGGGTCTCAACTTGGACTACATTAGAACCACCCAAAACCCCAGCCACACTGCAGACCAGTTCAAGTAGAACCTCCAGGGAGGGGACCCAGGCAGCATGATTTGAAGCTTCCTGATTAATTCTGATGTTTGGCCAAGGTTGAGCTCTGCTGCTTTAGAGCCACTGCTTTATTCTTAGAAAAACTGGGTGGGATTGGTGGGGGCAAGGGTGGGGCTTGCAGGTTTTTTTGTTTTTGTTTATTTTTCAGAAGAAAGGGATGTAGAGTCATTAGTCTCCCAGGTATCAAGACCAAGGACTAGGAATAAGATCAAAGCTTTGGTAAGAGTAAGGCAACAAGGGATAGAAAAATAAAGAGAAGAAAAAGAAGAGAAGGAGACTAAGGGGAGCAAAGGAGAAGGAACGAAAAAGCAAGGATCATAGGGAGGGGCCCGTGCTGTTATCCAGGGGCTCTGAAGGGCCCAGCCCCTGTAATGACCTGTCACGGTCCCCTGCAGATCTCCTGCAACACCAGCCCGTGCTGGCCCACGTGCGTCCCCTTGGATGTTGGTGTAGGAAACTGTAGATGGTGTCTTCTCTTGTTTTGGGGTATGTTCCCTGGGCTGACCTGGAATCCCCTCCTTGGCTGCCATTTAAATTTTTTTTTTCAGTTTTTCCCTCACTCGAAACAACTAGTGGGTCGCACCTTGCATAACAACACTACAAGTGATGATACATGAAAGGGCCTGCACACCATCCGGTGACCAGCCAGGCCCCTAACCTTCTTGGACGACACTAGTAACCATGGCCAGCGGCCTCTCTTGAAAATCAGGTTATTGGATAGTTCTTTGTAATAGGATCAGAATTTGTTTCCCTTGAATTTTCGCTTTGCATGTGGTTCAACCAACAGGAATCATAAAGGACAAGTGGGCTATCATGGGGATCCGAGACTTTTTAAATTGTCTTTTGCCTGTTTCATCCCTTGCTCTGCTGCTGCCGGTTCAAGGTTCACCCCTCCAGGCCCTGCCACTGAGTCACTCTCCTCTGAATGCAATTGAGTCAACTTTCCTCCCTTTGGATGTGGTTCCAGGATGCCAGAAAGAATTTGAACAGCTCAAAGAGGCACTCCCCCAGCACTTGTGAAAGCTCTGTGTCGCAAAGTATTAAGGGATAGTTTTAGCAATACTTCATAGGCCAGAAACTTCCAGCATCATTATCTTGTCAAACTTTTAGGTACAAAAATGAATATGAAGGCTTTACCTCTGATACTCTGGAGACCCATTTTGCAGAAGTTATTCGATCCTTTAAGGCTTCTCTTATCTGTATAATTAACCAAAAAAAATGATGAATTAAAAGATGATGAGAAATCGACATGTGTTTGGGGCTGGCTAATACTGTGGCAGGGATGTGTGTCACCAGCCAGGTCCTGTCGATGGGACAGGGGTCGGTAACTTGGTGACGAGATCTGGGAAAAGGTGGGGAGATGGGGAGAAATAGGCGAAGCAGAGTGGGCACAGGAGATTTAGAATCAGGGCTTTGAAATGAACCCAATGGCTAAGAAGTTCAGTTTGCCAGCATCTGAGGATACCTTGACATAGCTTTGAGGGTATTTTTGGGGAGTACTTGAAGAGTTGAACATTTCCCCATGGTTTGTCAACTCTTCAAACCACCTTTTCTAGAGGGCTTACCCATGGTTTAAAAAAAAAAAAAAAGAGTCCTCCACAACATAGCAAAGACCCTTAGAACCAAGAAAATAAAAGAACAAATAACAATTATGCCTTGTTTTATAACTTTAAGGTGTTTTTTCTACTCCTGTCATCTCCTTTTATCCAAAAAACTAACCCCGTAAGATAGGTTTGATGGGGAAATTAAGACTCTGAGATTATGTAGCGCGTAAGATCAGTCACCTACCGAGAGAAAGAGCCAGAGCCCGGGGCCTGACTTCAGACCCTCCTGTCGTGTTCCCTAGATCTCTCCTGCGGAACCCCGGCACTCTCTTGCCTTTTGCTATGTAAAATGTAATTCACCTTCCAAGGCCACATAGAAGTGCCGTCCTCACAGTTCATGTGGACTGAAGTCCCCTAGCTCAGAGCGCCTCCGCCCTTCCCTGAAAACGCAGTGCTCTTCCTCGCGCCCAGGCTCCAGGGGCAGGAGCCCTCCCTGGTGCATCCCTGCGCTCGGAGCCCATTGCCATACGTAAACACATACTGGAGCCTCTGTGTAAATCCCCCCCCCATCTTTTTTTAATTCTGTGTTTCATAATGTGCATAACACATTCTTTGTAAATATAATGTGCATAATACATACTTTGTAAATTAATAATAAACACATCTGGGGGTAGGTGATCCTAAAAGCTTAAAGACTACCGATAGATTCAGTAGTGACCCCTTACCCATTGTTTGCTTTCCACAGTTTCAGTTACCCACAGTCTACCATGGTCCAAAAATATTAAATGGAAAATTCCAGAAATAAAAAATTTACAAGTTTTAAATCGTGTGTTGTCCTGAGTAGTGTCACGAAATCTCCCGCCATGCCATTCTGCTTCATCTGCATAGGACGTGAGTCGTCCCTTTGTCCAGGGCATCCATGCTGTACACACTACACATCCGTTAGTCACTCCATAATCACACCAGTTATCAGACTGACTGTCACAGTGTTGTAGTGTTCGTGTTCAAGAAACCCTTATTTTACCGAGTAACAGCCCCAAAGCACAAGAGTAGCAGTGCTGGCCATTGGGATATGCCAGAGAGAAGTGGTAAAGTGTTTCCTTTAAGGGAGAAGAAGGTGAGTATAGTACAGCAAGGTATTTTGAGAGAGAAACCACATTGACATGACTTTTATTACAGTGCATTCTTATAATTGTTCTTTTTTATTATTAGTTACTATTGTTCATTTCTTACTGTGCTTAGTTTATAAATTTATTGTAAATATGTATGTGTAGGGAAAAAAAACAGAGTACACATAGGGTTCTAGACTACCCATGGTTTCAGGCACCCATAGGGACCTTGGGAAGCATTCCCTATGGATACGGGGGGAGTTACCTCACAGTTTTTGTCAATTAATCATAGTACTTTTCAGCGTCCACCTTTTACATTACAATTTTAAAGGTAAAATGTTTTGATTTTGATGGAAGCTTCCATATCCTAAGATTTTTTGCACACCTCACGACACCTAACACTGGTACACTAATAATTAATAAAGATGCTGATGATGATTTGGTTAAAACATACTAATTGTGGTATTAGATTAATGAAAAACAATAATATGGTATACAACTACATCATAACATAAATGCTTTCTATGTGTTTTCACTTGAAAAGTTGCTTTTGCTCTTTACCATAATCTAGCAAAAAAGGAAGGAAAAACATTATTATCTCTGCATTCTCTCTGAGGAATCTGAGGTTCATGTGATTTAAGGAATTCCTCAGTGGCACCCAGCTAGTACAGAAAAATATCAAGGTTAAAAGACTACTGTACTCTAACTTTCACCTCTGGATAATTTTTATCAGGTTATGGTATTCTCATAAGAAAGTGAAAGGACCACTGTGAAATGTCTTTTTTTTTTTTTTTTACAAATTTTGGATATTAACTGGTTAGCATAGCATTGATAGTAAATTAATTAACTAATTAAAAAATAAAAATTCCTGCAGTGAAGATGTTTGCATCTACATCTGAGAGGGTTGTTTTTTTCATTTCAAGATACAGTATAATATAATAGAAAGAGGGTGATTTTAGAAGCCTACGTAAATATTTGTTTATTTGTTCATTTGTTTAGGTTTTATTTGTTTTACCACCCACGACCTATACCCAATCTCTGTGTTAGGAGAATTACTTTCTTTGCATCCATTTCTCTTGAAGGCAGAAGCCAGGAATTTGCTTTCCCAGCCTCCCTTGCAGCTAAGATGCAGCCATGTGACCAGATATAAGCCAGTTAGACATGACAACTCAAGAAGAAGCTGCCAGTGGACCCCAACAGGCAGGATGGAGGTGATCCCTGAGACAGTAGTACCGGCAGCTCTACCTTAGCATCTACTATTTGACATTGGCTTGGTGGGCTGTGCTTTCACGCCCAGGAAAGTGGGGAACGGGTGGCGTGTGGAGCAGTTCTGTGCTATGAACTGGGGACCATTCCTGGTGTGTAGCCTCCATGCCTCCAAGCCAAAGAGACATCTTCCCAAAAATGATACTGTGAGATTTAATAAATTCCATTTCCACTTCAACTAGTGAGAGTGGGTTTCTGTAGAGATTGTGTACAAGCTACTTAATCACTCTGAATGTTTCCTCATCCATAAAACTGAAAATAGGAATATCCAAGATTGTTTTAAGGATTAAAGCTAATGTACATAAAATGCTTAGCCCCTTAAGAGCTTGGAATATGGCCCACATTACTTGCATTATAAAGAACAGTGATGTCCTGTTCGAGTGTCTACAGAAATAGTTGAGGTAAAAGACACTCGATAGTATCAAATAAGTATCTCAGGGTCAAGTATTTTTAATTCAGGGGACAAAAAAAAGAAGAATTTACTGTACCTTTGGATCCAGGATTGTGCCAAACACCAAGATGAAGAAGCCCTGAGAAAGAAAAGGAAAGAAGAGCCATTTTCAAAATAATATTGATAATAATAACAAATAACAAGAAATACCAGCATTCATTATCAGTTCCTCTTCTGAAACTGATAAAAATAATGAAAAGAACACTGAAATGAAGACCATTTGATTCAATCATTGGCTCTCTCATTTTAAGATCACGACACCTAGATTCATCCATGCAACAAACATTGATAGCACACCTGCCATGTGCCAGCCCCTGTTCCAGACACTTGGGGTATTCCTGATTCATGCTAGTATATTATAAGAATTTCTTTTTAATTTGGGCAAAATAAAAGTGTTTTGCATTTATCAGGAGCTGTGCATCTCACCAGAAAATAGTGGTCCAAGTGACAGAGGAGATGTCACCCAATGGATGGCACCATTAAACCCCTGAATAATTAGTAATAAAAGAAACTGTCACAGAAAAAAAGAAAAAGCATGCACTCTCAGTTTTATTGAACACCCTCAACTTCCTTCTCCCATTCACAACCAAAATCAGTTATAATGTGCAAAGAAAAATCAAGTGCGCGGATCATCAGAAAAACCGAGACCCAGAGCAGATTGAATCTCTAAGTACATCATAGGTGCTCAGAGACAAGTGCTCCAAGGATGATGTGGAACGAAGTCATTAGCTCTCATGTCTCTTATCATCCATAGTAAAGACGGACAACATCAGAGTCAGAAGGAAGCTGTTCCTCCATCATTGAATCCATTTGAGTTTTCCATCTTTTTTTCATATGCAGTGGCACTAAACCATCCCAAAAGAAGAAAAAGTGTTCATCCTATTTCGCAGATAACAAAAGGAAGCTCAGAGACTCAACTTTCAAAATGTGATAGGCAGCAACATTGATTAAACAAAATTTCTCTTAGAAGTGTGGTTATGCAGGTCTTTGCTCACCAGAAAAGAGAAGTGAGATATGACTTTTGATTTAGGCATCCTTTTTAAATTGCTCTGATTTCATAATCAGATGTGAACCTTTACCTAGGCAGAGGCCTATCAAAGTACATGAGTTTAATACGAAATAATAAAGTTGGTACAACCAAGTGGTCAGAAGCAGGAACAACACCAAAGCCACTGCTGCCATGGTTTCCAAAAGCCCAGCTGAGAGGCGGAGGACTTCACAGGGACCAGCGAGTATCCAGATGACCAAGCAGCTCACCCACTCCCCTCAACCTTCTAAACTACGCCTCTCCATTCTGCCGGTCCAGCAAGTGCTCCCAGCTTGGAGTGCTTCTATCAGATTGCTTTTTTGTGTGACACTCTTAGCCTACAAGATAACTATTGAAATCTGTCATTGGTCTGCTAACAAAATGCCACGGATAGCATGATCCAGAAGGTTACTAAGTCTCATTGTATACAGATGCTTGGGACAAATACATTCCAGTCTGGTTTTGGCACTAGGAACACATTTTAAATCAGAATCTCCATGAATTTTGCCCAAGAATTAAATTTTTAAAAGATCTGAGAAACCACAATTCTAGCCTTTTTCCTCCACAAATATATATTCCTTTGGCTAAAGGACTAAGAAGAATTTATTTCCTTGAGAGACTTTCAATTTCTCGAGGTAGGACTAATTATATTTATATCTGCAACATTGCATAATGCTTGGCACAAAATAAATACTCAATAAACATGTCATCTCTGTGTGTTTGTGTGTCTATGCCTGTGTGTGTGTTTACTTTCTTTATTATGCAATCTGCATCTGCATAGCTGTAAATACATAACAGGGAAATACCCCACTACAATCACTTTACATTGGTCCATGCCACCTTGGGAAAAGTTACACAAAATATCATTCAGAAAATTTGGATATAATATTAGTCATAAGGTGTAGTTTCAGATTGAGATGTATTCAGAGGTAGCAACTTCTTTTCATTTCTTTTAATAGAAAAAGCACAATTTGAGCGGATAAATCCTAAAATGTTCTTCCAGGTTTAAAAACATGTGCTTTACTGCTATAGATTGAATGTTCCCCACCCCCAGATTCATATGTTAAATCCTCACACCCAATGTGAAGGTATTAGGAGGCACACCTTTGGGAGGCAAGTAGGTCATGATCTCCATAGGAGATCAAGGCCCTTAGAAAAGAGGCCCCAGGAAGCTCCCTCACCCCTTCTACCATGGGAAGTTGTAGCAAGAAGACAGCTGTCCATCTGAAAACCAGGAGGTAGGCTCTCACAAGATACTGGACCTGCTCATGCCTCAAACTTGGGCTTCCCAGCCTCCAGAGCTTTGAGAAATAAATTTTTGTTGTTCATAAGTCACCCATTGTTATAAGGGTCCCCAAACTTAGACCAGCTCACAATTCCTCTCAGTATACACAGGAGACGATACCAATTAGACATTATGGATTGACAAAGTAACATTTAAGGAGCGACTTGCTGTAAGGGCTAGGTGGGACAAAAGTAGTTTTAACGTTGTTCATATGGAAAATAATACAATAATTAATAGATAATAACACAAAAATAAAAACTGTGATTTGCATACTCACAACCATAAATCTACTCTTACCCTACCCTGTATAATAATCCTTCCCTAGTAAAGAGGTTGGTTGAGCTTTAAAACCAGTAGAGGTGCTCTCATGGGCCTAAGACCACGAAATCTCTCAAAGAGCCTTTCTCCCACACCTTCTGGACCTCTTGGTATGCTTAGGAGTCTTTCTGAGCCTGTTCCATCAACCCCAGTTTCCTCTCTTCTGAGTTCATCCTAAGACTCTGCTCATCCTGCTTCTTCCCGCTCACCTGTTTTGGTCCCCTACCTCACTAGACCTATGGCTATCCTCTCTCTCCTCCCTAGGACACCTTGATCCACTGATATGCTGGTAATTGACTCTGCTAATTTGTAGCACTTGCCAATCTCCATGGGTAAACACTGCCATCATGGTTAATTTAAATCTAGCAACATGACATCACTGGCCATAAAGTTTGGAAGAGATGGACATAACATCATACCGTGTTTCCATCATATAGATACAGTAGATTCAAATAACCTCCAGAGCAGAGTATACGGTGGACAATTAGGAAGTGATGAGTTTTGAGGATATTTGGCCTCTCTTTTTTAATCTGATTTTCTACATAATTTAGTGATGCTAATGTTTACAACCAGCTCAAACAAATTCCTGAAAATACAGCAGTCAGCTGAGCAAGTGCAGGCCAGCTTCAGCATACCAGTCTAATGCTGCCCTGGTGCCTGGCCTTCACCCAAAACCTGCCCTCGGTTCTCACTCGTCCATTGGCACTGGCACTTGGATGGGCCCCGCCCTCCACCTTGTCAGGGGTCAAGACAGAAACTGAGTTTAAATCACAAGTTAATCCTGTTATGACAGGTGAAAGAGCTCATGATACCAAAAGACAGGTGCTCACGGCCCAGTCCGAAACAAAAGCCACAGTTAGATGGCCCCGAGGGAGGAAAGGAAAGGAAAATGTGAGGAGTAAGACATGAACTCATTCAGTCCACGACAAATACCCACAGGACATGCTCAACATAAATTTAGGAACACTAGGTTTTTATCTCCATCTTATCAGTGACTAGATGCATAAACATAGGTAAGGAAATTGATAATTACTAAGAGCTATACAATAAATGTAGGGTATTGGATTGGCCAAAATGTTCATTTGATTTTTTCCATAAGATGGCACTAGTAGTGCTTAGTTGTCTTTAACTTCATTCAAAACAATTTTATTAGATTATATTGTGACAGCTGCCATATTGGCATGTATTTAAAAAAAACTCATCAAAATTGGTGAATTTTTGTGTAGCCATTTTAATATTGAAGATGGAAGAAAATATGCAACATTTTTGGCATACTATATTATTTCAAGAAAAGTAAAAACACAACTGAAATGCAAAAAAAAAAAAGATTTTTGCAGTGTATGGAGAAGTGCAAATGTTACTGATCGAACATGTCAAAAGTGGTTTGCGAGGTTTCATGCTGGAGATTTCTCACTGGATGATGCTCCACACTCAGGTAGACCATGAAGACCAGTTGAAGCTGATAGCGATTAAATTGAGACATTAACTGAGACCAATCAACATTCTACCACTTGAGAGATAGCCAACATACTGAAAATATCCAAATCAATAAAGTTATTGGTGTAAATGAAACATATGTCTTTTATTTTATGGAAAAACCCATATGGACTTTTAGGCCAACCCAGTACAATTAATATATTCTTTTTTGTTTGTTTGTTTTTTGTTTTTTTTTTTGAAGTTTGTTAACTTTATTTTTTTTAATTACTTTATTGTTGTTCAATTACAGTTGTCTACATTTTCTCCCCTCCCCGCCCTCCCACCCTCTCCAAACCCACCTCCCTCCCTTGCTTCCACCTCCCCCTTGGTTTTGTCTATGTGTCCTTTATAGTAGTTTCTGAATAGAAATGCAGAAAAACAACAAAAAAAGAGTCAAAAGATAGGGTCTCCATTATTGTTAACCTTGTTTGTTCTGTAAGACATCAAAATGTTTATTGTAAATAAAACCATTTGTACTTAAATTTTGAAAGAGAAAAATGAGAAAATATTTGACTTAAAATTTTTATTTTTCATTAAGTAAAATATTTATTTGAAAATTAAACTTTTCAATAAGCGTGCATTCAGAAAAATATTTTAGAGGTCTTTAGAAAAATAAAAGCTTTCTTTCCAATCAGTTGTTATTTACATATTTAACATTCAACATAATAAACTGAGTCATTGGTACACTATGACCAAAAAAAATGAAAAATAGAAAAATTCAATCAAGAAAGGAATTTTTGAATATTGAATACTATGCATCCATTAAAGAGACATATATATCCATAGTAATCTGATAAAAATGCTAGGATGTATTTTTAAGTGAAAAACTAAGTTGCAAAATACTATCTATTGTTTCCAACCCCACTACTATGTAAAAATGTATTTGTCTATTAAATGTTTTTTAATTGACAGAGGTGAGATAAGAGAGGAGAGGACAGGGGAAACCATTTTCAATGCCACTCTGTATGACTTGCTTTGTTAAAATAAAGTGGTTTCCAAAGGTAACCAAAGGTAACTAAAAATTCTAAATGGAATAAAATATACATTCACATATGTCCATACATCCAGTTACATACCTAGATTTTTGGGGAAAGGGTATTGTTTCATCTCTAAACCAGTTAAAACTCAGCCTAGTTTTAGGTTACTTGTGATCTGTAGGACATTTTAATACTTGCTGCTTTCCCATTCACTATTGCATTTCATTTTCCAAATACTCCTGTAAAATGGGAAGATTGTACCCATTTTTATAAATGAGGAAAATATGGCTTGGAAAAGTTAAGCAAATATTCCAGGAGAATGTTACACATCAGTAAATGATAGACTTGAGATTTGAAGCCAGGCCTTTCTGGAACAAAAGCTTATTTCCTGACCCAATAGGCTATTCTAAATCCACTTTCTTTTATAAATAAATACGATGGCACAATGTCCTGATTACAAAACTTCTTTCTGAATTCTCTCACTTGGACTTGGTCAGAAGCACCTGGACTTACCTGGAATGCGTTGAGCAAGGAGAAGAGAATGTGGAAGGCCAGGGAGGTGCCGTCGATGACTGTGGCTATTCCAAACCCCCAGGTCAGGCCCAGCAGGGGTGTGAGGATGGCGATGTTCTTACTGATTCTCACAACGGCTCTCACCTCCTGGAACATGGAGCTGCCAATGGCAGGTCGCTGGGTTTTGACAATCACCAACGTCACTGTGATCAGGTTTACTACCAAGATGACCAGAGCTGGGACCACAAAGGCCAGGAGGGCCTTGGTCCTGTCCCAGTTGAGCCAGCAGGCCTCGGGCCGTAGGTAGCCTTTGCCAGGCTCAGTGGCAGCAACTGTGATAACGGCAATGACCAAAGGACATCCATAGCCCACTGAAAAGAGAGATGCCACCAGAACTGACTTGGGCAGTGTATGGAAAACAATCAGGATTCCATAGAGGATAAGAAGTGCCTTAGCAAGCATCCAGAAAAACACAGAGAGGTAAAAGAAGTGAACAAAAAATGTCGCTGCCACACATCCGCTGTGGCGTGCCGTTGGACCACTAAGAAAGGAAGCCACAATGAACCACACATCGGCCATCAGCAAGGTGGCCGCAATATTAGCGATACACAGGTGGCGTAAATAGGAGATCTCTGTCTTTGTCACTCGGCTCCAGACCAAGGCCTCAATGGACAAGCAAAGGATCAAGCTGCAGATAGAAACGCCCAGGCCTATGTACGTGATGTAAATCAGGATGGGACTCTCCAAGGTGTGTGGTGACATAAGAATGGAGAATGAGGTAAACAACTTGTTTGGTCTACATTTGCAAACGGCTTGCTGGGAGTTTTCTTGAATCTTCTGACAGACATGCTGGTCCCATCGGCTCTCTAAGGAGTGCCAGCCAACGCAATGTGTCCCCCGCCCCTCAGAATTCCTGATCTTTTCAAAAACCAGTGAGATTCTTTTAAGTTCCTTGGGCAAAATGACAGATAGGACAAGCCCATTCACAGTGTCCTTCCCTAGAAGACTGGCTTCTAAGATGGCTCCAAGAGTTGGAAATGCAATGCTGATGAACTGAGAAGGGGCGCGCACCTTCTGAACTTCATCTCTGCCGATCAACACCCTCCCAGTGACATTGTTGCCGGTGTCATTAACTCTCATTGAGAAAGTCAAATTCCTTCCATTGTTATCTCCAGATATGATGGTGCCCATAGTATGAATGAAGGCATCCGGTATGTCGATGGGATGTTTATTTATAAGGAGCCTTCTTGCAAAGGTATTGACCGAGTGTAGTAGCACGCAGCTGCTGTTTCTCTCGGGGATGAAGGTCCAGTTTGAGATGCTTTTGCTGTCAAGAATGTGGTTGGCCATGATGCTGTAACTCTGTCAATGAAGAACCAGTATTAGTACTGAGCCCACTGTCTGAATCTGCCAGGACATTCAAGCTTCCCTTTTATAAAATGTGGTCCTTCAACCAGCAATATAGGCATTGCCTGGGAACCTCTTAAAGATGCAGAATCTCGGGCCCCACCCCACACCTAATGAATTAGAATCAGCATCTTAATAAAATCCCTGGGTGACTCATACACTGCTCAAGTTTGGGATGGAGGGCAGTGCTACAAGGGAGCTGCCCTCCTCCCGTTTATGCAAAGCCTCCTGTGAGACTGGCAAGTGGGAAGCCCTCACCATGCTCGCTTCCCTCATCAGTCCCACTTCACGCCTGGGTGAAACTGGCCATTTGCTCGCCTTGGTCGGAGCACCCACCCACTCGGTAATTAACATCTATTAAATACCACTGCAGAGAAATATGCCAAATTGGAAATGACCCTAGAAGCTGAACCTCCTCTTTACTTGCCCTCTACTTTGAAGATCAAAAATAAAGAAAATGGATCCAGTTCCATTTCACATTTCTGCAGCAGACATCTATGGTTATTTTCTTGGCATCCAGTTATTTTCCATTTTAGCAACCTATCCTGACTCACAAGTAAAAGCTTTTCTCTCTGTGGGACCTAGGATGGTTCTTAGAGGTTTGCGGTAGCAAAACTATACGTTGGAAAAACTTGCCTCAATGTCCAATCCAGCACCCGGTAAGCGCTCTCTTTCAATGTTGGTTGATTGAATGTGTTCACTTTTTCCATTCATTTACTCCTTTTTTTTTTTTCCAGTGAAGATTTATTTTCAGCACTTATAAGGTATTTGAGATATGGAAGTAAAAGACGTGGTCTACTCAGACCCCCAAAATCTTCAACTAACAGGCATTCCTTCCCAACACACCCCCCTAAAATGCTCTCCCAGATATTCAAGGCCGCTCACCTGCATCTGCGTCTGGTCCACGTGCCTCGGCAGCCGCGCTGCGGTTGACAGGTTGTGTAGGAGCTGCACGATGACAGCGATGTTGCCCGGTATCCGCGGGGCACGCCGGATGTTCGCAACAGCGCAGGACAAGTCCTCCGGACACCTCTGCAGCAACTTGTCTGCAATGGCCTCAGAGTTGGGATGTTCCTTTATTTTTATATTTGTTGTAGATGCTGTAAGTGTAGGTAAATCCTAAGAAGTAGTAAAACAAAAACACAAATAAGTTTTTATCATGTTACCTTTGTTTTCATGTAAAAGTACCTTTATTCAAATAAGGACAGCCTTATGACACAACGGTACATTGCATAATGCTTTTCTATTTATTTTACATTGTTCAAGTTGCATCTGCTGCGGAACCACCTGCTCAGTACCAAGGTCTATGAACAGAAAGTAGAAGTCCTGGCTAGCCAATTGCCTGGTTCTGAACCCCCTACATCCAAGTAGCAGCTATATCCCTGGCATGCCACTTCACACCACTTCTGTGTACACATGCTGCACCCATAGATACATTTCTCGTGCTTCGTCAGCTTATTTTTTACTCTTCCTAAGGGTAAAGCATGAGACATAAGCATGTTTTAAAGACAGACATTCTGAACAGACTTGGATGAATCAACTGGAACACTAAGAGAGCAGAAAGACTAAAACAATAGTGACAGACTGTATTTCGCACAGGTTCAGGTTCTGGGTCCCACACCTTAAAGCAGGGGTGGCAAACTACAGCCCCAGGTTGGCTGCCTGTAGTTTTGTAGATGAAGCTTTACTGAGATTCAGCTGGCTCATTCACTGTAAGTATTGTCTATTGCTGCCTTCCTGCTACAATGGCAGAGCTGAGTAGTTTCAGCAGAGACTATAATACGCACAATGCCTAGAACATTTACTATCTGCCCATTGACAGAAAAAAAATGGCAACCCTCGCTTTAGCAGGCCCCTTGCTCCAGCCTGCCACATGACAGAAGACAAGGAGTCCATGGCCTAGAGGACATACCTACTCAGAACCCATGTCCCTGCTTCTACACACCTGAATTTTCAACTCAACCATTTCTACCCAACAATTGGGAGACCATTTCTAGGGCCTCCCCTAAGTCTGTGCTGCCAGGGATCAACCATGTCCCCAGTGTGCTCTCCCATGGGCCTCAGAGGTGTCAAAGAGACACCTGTGTTCAGGCTTAGGGATGTGTGGCCTTGCTCTTCCACTACCCTCAAGGTGCAGGATAGAATTCTGGAATGGGAGACTGACAGAACCTATTATATTTATCAGTTTATAGGTTTGATTTGAAGCATTTAAATAGGAGGGTATATATATAGTTCTCCATGTGTATCTTTGCACAGGTCCTTCAGATCAAGGGTGGGCAGCCTTTTGAAGTCTGCCAGGGGAACTTCAGGTATGGCATCCACTTTGTCCCTCTGGCTGGTCCCCCAAACAGGGGATGGGAATGTTGCTAGGACACAAGAGATGCTAAAGCACTGGCTCCTCTAACTTAATCAGAAGTTGAACTTCAGAAAGATAAAGCCCCTGCTAGAAGAAAGGAAAAAGAAACAAAAGAAGAAGAAATAACATTTGACCTGATTTTATTTACTAGAATTTGATTTTTTTTACATACGTAACTAGTTAAGTATCTGTGAAAATATGTTCTTTGTTTGACAGTGAAGTCCTTCCCTCTATCTCAGCCCTATTCTCATGCTTTTCTGAGCTCAGAAGTCACCTGGAGATCTGGGTAAAATGCAGATCAGACTCCGCAAGTCTGGGGCGGGGCCCTGTTGAAAGGTTCTCAGAGATGATGGTCTGCTGGTCAGTGAAGGACACATTGGGTAGCCGGGTTTGGGGGCATCAAAGAGCTGAGAGTGGGAACAGAGAAGCAAGCTGCGATGACTCTGGACAGTTTTTCTAGCGCTGACCTAAATGACCAGGTTCCTTTGTGTCACGACAGGTGTAGGAGACTGGAGCACAATCATGTAGGTGCCCAGAGTTAAGAATGCCATTCTAGTGGAGAGAGAGGACAGGTGGGTGTTTACGTATTCGGCTGCAAATGCCCCTACCTACTACCTTGCCTGGAGCTGTCCCTCCCTCTTAGTGAGTGCACTGTGTATTGCAATGTGGCGCTCTACTTTGCATGTGGGAGAGAAGACATTATTACCTCAAAGATGTTAAAGGCTGTAAGAGTCCGGCAGGTATCAGTGATCTTGTACCATTTCTTTTGCCTACATGCAAACCCCATATTTCCCGGAGTGTCAGGGGGGCAAGGTTGAGTGCAGTTGGAATTGTCCACGCAGAGACCGTCGCATGCGCCTGGGAACATAAAAGGCATCAGCATCCGTTGGGGAGGTCTGGACTCTGGGCTGCATGGGCCAGCTGCCGGGGTGTCAGCACATGAAGGCACACAAATCGTGTGGCTATCAGGTGTCTTTTCTTTGTAAAGTGGAGGAACACTGAAGTAGATCAGTCATTGCCATGTATTTCAGTGACAAACTACTATTGTTTCCAACATCTTATTCTGAACTGAAATATAGAAAATAGATAAAAGTGCAGCTGGCCCAGTTGAAGTGAGAGGGAAGAGCCCACTGTTCACTCCACTAGGTCCCTGTCGCACCCCCACAGGGACACCTTGAGTACCTCCTCAGTTTCCCAGATAAAGGGACAGTTTGGAAGCCATCATACCTGATGTTCTTTAAGAAACCTCCCAACGCTGGAGCCTTAAAATGAATTATGTCATTGACAAGTTCTCACAGACCTGTGCTAGCCATGGCCCCAGTGTGAGCTGGCTCAGTCGAAAGAATTTATAACAGAGAACTGTCAGACCAGAAGAGAGCAGAGCATGCTGGCAGGGGAGGGAAGCAGGAGCCAAAGGCACAATGTAGTATAAGAAAAATAAAAAGGGAGTCCCAATGCAAGACATAAGGGAGTGCTGTCAGCCACGCCATAAGACAGGGCTGACGTTGGCCCTCTATTACAACAGATGGACAGTAAAATTTTCATTTGATTAGTAACTGCTACATACCATGTGTTCCGCCAGACACCTCCTCCTTGCCTTTTCTGGCAGCCTAGTAATGGAAAATCAAAACCCACATCAAAATCAATCAGTGATATTCCAGCCCAATGATTCACTTTAGTCACAGACCAACAGCCACATCTTCGTCGGCTATAATGCCAGGATGCCACCAAAAGTTTAGGCCATGAAGCGTGTCCCAGGATCCCAGCTACCCTTCAGCCTGGACAGCTATCTCTCCCACTGTTATCCGGTAGGAGCCCTCCTATCATTCTGGTCGGGATGAACTGCATTCTACCTAAGACATACATTGTGAGCAGGGGTGGATTCACTGGGAAGTTAACGCAGATTAAGCTTCAGAACCCATTGCTTGTACGGGCCCCGTCAAAGCACTGAGAAAGGATCTAGCAATGGGTTCATATGATCGTATGTTTTATTATTTTTTAAATTATTTATTTATTTATTTATAGACAGAGGGTAAGGGAGATTGAGAGGGAGAGAAACATCAATGTGTGGTTGCCTCTTCCATGCCCTTCACTGGGGATCTGGCCTGCAACCCAGGCATATGTGCTCTGACTAGGAATCGAACCAGCGAACCTTTGGTCTGCAGGCCGGCGCTCAATTCACTGAGCTACACCAGCCAGGCTGTTCTATTAAATTTTCAAAAACAAAACTGTTTGACCACCATCTGTTCAGACCATTATTTTTTGCCAGTCCAACTCTCCCTCCTTCACACACTCCCTCACTTTAGATAGCACCAGGGAGGCTGCAGCTATTTACGGAATCTGGACAAGTAGAAGCTGAGTTGGGGGTACCTTTAGCTTGGGCTTAATAGTACTTACATAGTTTGCTGTCATTTCTGCATTACAATGAGGACATCAATACTTAAGTAGCATAGATTCCAGGAGTACTTAAAATTAGTCACAGAACAAGAAAGTTCTAAGTGCCCCGAAACCTTATAGGTCACATACGAAAGAAACTTGCTAGAGGTTTTCCCAAATTTGACAATTCTATATACTCACATGGCATTACTAATAATGAATTGAGAAGCTGAAAGCTATTTCTAAACTAGAATAATAAAATTAATCAGCAATCCTAGATGAAAGACTGAATAATCTTTCAATTCCCTCTGTAGAAAAAACTATAAAATTATTGACATACAAGTATGTAGCCAGAAGTGTAGGAAAAAAATGTGGGTTGTTCATTAATACAAATTTTGTTATTTTATTGACTTGATTACAAAATAACGCTAAGCAATTATTGAATGAGTCTTTATCTTATCCAAACTAAATATTCACTTTTTCCTAAATTTTGTACTTATAATTTTGTATCCTTTTTTTAAAAAAAGGATTCCCCAAAACCTGGCTTCCCGTTATCCCAGCATCCCCACCTTTCCTGATTAGAAGCCGCTATCTTTCCCACCCATCTGTATGACACTGAGAAGCAGTGTCACCTGTGATCAAGGGGTGACTCTGGGAACAGAACGGCTGGGTTCAAATCCCAATACTGCCACTTGACACCTTGAGAAAGTTCACCTTTCTGAGCCTCGTTTCCCTCACCCATAAAGCAGGGCAGGGATTCTAGTGCTGTGATCCCATAGTCTTGCCTCAGCTGGTTTTCAGGAAGAGTAAAGGAGGTCATGTGTGAAAAACACTTGAACTGAGCCTGTAATATTTTAAGTGGTATTTAAGATTTAGCTATCATTATTATTCTCTGAAAATGCACTCACTGCATGTCTACTACATACAAAGCTCAAGCTTGCCTCCTCCAAGTTTTCCCTAATCCAATTTGAAACGATACATCTTTTCTTCTCTGGCTCCTGTAAAGTTTATTATCCACACCACCATAGCGCTCATTCAGTGCTTGGCACAGCTCACCTGACCTGCTGTCTCACTACCTAATCAGTTTTACATATGTGTGTTAGCTTCTCAATTAAAAGTTCCTTAACAACATAGATTGTGTATCATGCTTCTTTTTATCCCCCTAAGTAGCTACATCAGTACATATATGTATATGTACATATTTGTATGTATATACTGGTACATTTGTGTGTATGTGGACACATGTGGGTGGAATGTGAGTCTATATTTTCCTGCCTTTGCACCAGAAGTTTGCCCTCTAGTGGCTGGAAAGAGCCTTGGTACAATCACTCCAACTTGCATTTCTAGATCTCAGTCATTGGGGAGGAACTGGAAGTTCAGTGACACAGCTATGTGACTAACACTTGGAGTTCACATTCCTTTCTTCTTCACAATATTGTTTCTCTCTATGTCATCAAGAGGAATCTTCTGTTTTCTCTACCAAATGAGAGTTTATGGAGAACCTGATTGAGCACTTGGGGTTTTTCAAAAGTGAGGAAGGTATCTCTGATTCATGAAATGTGACATCCTTCAAAATACTGATGTCAGATTTCACAATCAAGAGAATCAAGCTGTGTTCTTTATATATGGAAGAGTAAAGGCCTTTCACTAAACAAGAACACTAAAATAATATTTTTGGAGGTCTGAAAGATCTTATAGTCTAACCAGTCCAACCCTCTGATTTTACGGATAAGGAAAGCGAGTCTTAGATAGATGAGGCGACTCGCACCGTGTGGGGTGTTTCTCTTCGAGCTGGGGCCAGAACTCAGCTCTCCTAGCTCCTGCAACACTGCTCTTTCCACCAAGTCAACCCATGACCAAGTGGAGAAGGCAGAGGAGTGTGTATGGAAGTACAAGCATCTCAAGAAACCCTAAGCTCATCTCGAGAAGGCCATGGTCTCCAATACACCACAATAAGGTACATAAGAGTAGACAACTCTGGATAATACTTGACATATTAAATAGACTATAGTGAAGTCACATTATACTAATCAGATATGGGGGCACACCGCCATGGTATGCTATTTACAAAGAATTCTGGAAACTCTGCCTTCTTCAGGAAAGGACCTGATTCACTTCTTCCTAGTTAATTTGACAAAGCACACCTATATAAAACTCCTGGTCATTTCATGTCTAGGGTGGCACCTGATATGAGCTATGTTAGCTTCAGATACCAACAATCCTCAACCAAATACTGAAATAAATAAATAAATAAACAAACAAACACTTCAAAACCTGCCACCTGCTAAACCTGCAGAGCTGCCTGAGTGAGTAGGCAGGCCAGGAGAGGAGTAGCACCCAGAAGCTCAGCATCCACAACTTGCTTAGTAAAAGTAAAAGTATGGAATGTTCCTGGTAAGGTGATCCCAAATCATCAAGAAAACGAAGCTAACCTTCAGTGCTCCGATTACTCTTCAAGTTCTGTCTTGTAGAAAACGAAAGGAGGGAACAGTGTCAGGCTGTGGGGTTGGGGCGCCCCCTGGGAAAGGCCTTCTGAAGGAGTCTCTGTCTAATGTCTTCCAGAAACTAGGGACCAGCTCGGTGTTAGGGGGAAGGGGACTCACTGGGAAAAACTCCACCCAAAGACAAACTACTTAGAGGGTAAAGTAAATATCACTTGGACACTCTTAGAATTTCCAAAGCCATTCTTTCTTAAGGAGGTTCTTCTTAAGAAGACACATATTAAAATGGAAAGATCAAGAAACTAAGAATTTGTAGACAAGTGTCCTGGACTTGCCCTTTAGCTAAGTAGGAAGGTAACCTCAGCAAGTCACATTCCACACCACGGGCCTCAGCTTTCCTACTGATAAACTAAGGGAGTTGGCTTTACCAGTTGATCTCAAAGGTCCCTTCCAGATCATGTGGTCCAATCATAATACTCTCTCTTTCTCTTTATTTCTCTCTCTCTCTCTCTGATTCTCCATCCCTTAATTTAAATGAGTAACTAATAGGGAAATTAAAATGACTTATATAGTATGAAGAAAAATATTCCAGAGAGAGCCACAGCACTCACTGCCCCACAGAATGTACAAAGAGTACATTGCTACAAACTCCATCCCAGTTCGACTTTGCCTAGCTACTGACTGTCTGAGTTGCTCATTTCTCCTTCCAGCCCATCCATGGTGAGCACTCTCAGGTTTTGCAAAGGAGACGCCATCTGGGGTGGGACAATGCTTCTTTGTGGCAGCCCACTCCTAGGGCCTGCCCACACTAAATGCCATTAAATATCTTCCAGTCAGTGTGACACCCTCCCCACACCCACATTTCCCAGTGCCCCTGAGGAAGTGGCACTGCCCTAGTTATAAGCAACTGAAAGCTTCATCATCAAAGGCTATAGAAAGAAGAGTTTATTACCTTTAAATCATTTGAGCCTCATTGCATATCAGGAATATACAGAAAAAGTGGGTGGGAAAATAAATTGCAGCTCTTGCTAAAATGGGTTTTGGTTACATGTAGTTGCAATTTTTTCCTGGCTGAACCATTCTATCACCATCTTCTCTGTACGTTTCAGCTCAGGTAACATAGAGCTGGATTTTAGTTTCCATTTGTTGTCTCCCCTACATCATCTCCCCACCTCCCTTCCCTTACCTGGCATAATGTCCTGCAGGACTCTGTGGGCAAAAGAAACACTAAGCAGCACAGCAAAAACATATGAGTCATTGTCTTCAACACAGCTGCCTTTCTTGCTTCTATAAAAATAAATGAAAAGACAAAAGGTTTCCAATCTGAAGTTTTCAAAATTCCATGTCACTGCAGATCCAGCCAGCCCATGAGAGTGGGTTCTGTCCTTAGCACTGTCTACTAAGAAGTCCCTGCTTCCGAGGTGGCTACCCTCCCTATGGTCTCCCACCCATAGACTTCCCCAGGAAGCTGCACGTGAGTGTCACCTGGCACAGGGAGGCACAAGCATGTGCTGAGATAACCTCCGGCATCTTCTGTGGGCTTGCATGTGATGCCTCACGGGGGAGTCCCTCCAAGGGAAGCTACCTGCCCAGGTGTAATAAATAACAGCCCAGGTTCGGGGGATAGGAATGATCCTAACCCTCTGGGTTAGGCAGGGCTGAGAAATGTGTGGGTGGCTCTGGTGAAATGTGAGCTGAAATTCCTATGTGCAGACTCAGCCTAGAAATACATTTTTAAGGAGAGTAAGCACCAGGCTTGGCCTATTATCCCTCATTCCCACCTAACCCTGGAGCTGTATTTTCTTAGATAGGTAGCAACTTGTTTCTGCCAAAACTGACATCAAAATGATGCCTTGTCACCTAGAACAGTGCTGGACACGTGGTGAGCACACCATGTATCAATAAAGGAAGAAGAAAGGAGGAAGAGGGGGAGTTGTTGGGAAGAGCTGACAATTTGCATCAGGTCTATGCTCTATAGAGGAATCACGTAAGTTGAAAATTTCAATCCTAAACTTTAATTATTTTAATATTTTTTTTTATCCTTAGTGAGATCCCCTTTGAAAGGCATTTGCTGTCTCTTTGTTTTCAGATAGAATGATTTGGAAGGCTTGGATGTCATCAACAAAAGTCAGGGGGCTTTGCAATGGTTGATATTTGCTATTTGACCATTTGTAGCCAAAAGGGAATAGTCTTGATCTCAGCCATGCATAATTCTATAGCAAACAATGACATTATTTTAAAGATTAGGCAAAGTGTATTTTTAAATCATGGCTCTTGAATTGAAATACTTGCCTCACTGAAATTCCACTGAAATCCAATGATTGTTTAAAATATTTTGCATTATCTGTTTCAGCTTATTATTATCAACGCAGCTTTCTGAAGGTCTATAGTTCTTTAAGCAAAGGGATTACTTTGTTGATCAGCACTTTTAAAGGATTTAGTAGCAACCCAGATGGTCACACAATTTTAAGTAAATTGCAGTCATGTTTGCTTCCTTTACTCCAATCTAAGTCATTCAATGGATGGAAATTCCAGGATGCAAATCATGAATGTGACTTATCAGAATCATCACCAAAGCAGTTACTGGGTAAAATCATCAAAAATGGAAACAATTAAAACTGATGAATTTGTTGACACAATTCTCATGAAATCTGAGCGTGATTCTATGTTTTTATGAATTTCATTAACTATTTATTAAAATTTCCATCATACAGAATGCTCTTCCTCTTAACTAAAACAAACCTTTAAAAAATGGTTTAAGGAATGATTCAAGACAACGAACTCTTATGGAGTTAGCACTACTCAGCCCAATAATCAATAGATACATTTTTTTAAAAATGGAGGGGGAATTGAATGATTATTTAAAGTTGATGAATCAACATGAAAACCATTCTGTTTGCCTATAATGTTTAAGGTGTTATATTGAATTTTTTTGTTTATTATATTGTCATTTTGTTTTAAATTGTAAGTATAATGAAATTTTCATTTTTATCAAAATGATTTTTGATTATTACCAAAATTATGTCTCCCTGTATGATAAAATAAGCACTTTGTGTTTTATGTGGTAATGACCTTCACTAGATTTTGTGGAATAGCCTGTTTTGATAGTTATGCTGCTACCCAGAATTTTCTAATATCCTTTTTACAATCCAGGTCTACTTTTTCATAGAATAACTGGGATCACAATTCTACAATACTATCTTTCCCCAAGTTTCAGCAATAGTGTGACTCTAATTTATAGTGCAAATTTAACTTTTTTTTCAATTCTCTAAGTAGAAGGAATATTTTCTAAGGTTGACTCTGGATTTTGCTTATAAAACTGATTGCTCTTTAAGTAAAGTGGCATATTTTAACCTGAACTTAAATAGAACCATTTTTCATCAGATATGTTCATATTAATCTTTTTTACATTAGCTCTTTTTTTAGATCCATGACAGTGGAACGTTTGATGAAGCAAAAGGGTATAATAGCAAGATAGTAGCATAGATCCGGTTTTCTGACCCCCCGCTCTCCCCATGCCCCCAGAGCCTTTGTCCCCATTTTGTTTGAAAAGCCATAGGTCTCAATGGTTCATACCTCCTGTCCCAGGTCAGCCCACACCTTTCTGCAATGCAGGGGCAGCTGGAATACAACTCTTCCCTCTCAAACAAATGTTTGAAATGTTGGTTCCATGTGGCCTAGGCCAAAACATTCATTAGAGACATTCACTTCAGAAAAAGCTCATTTTTAAAAGAACATACAACCTGAAAAAAATGTCACCTCTGGTAATTCACACCAAAGAAGAAGAAGGAGAAGGAGGAGGAGAAGAAGAGGAAGAAGAGGAAGAAGAGGAAGAGGAAGAGGAAGAGGAAGAAGAAGAAGAAGAAGAAGAAGAAGAAGAAGAAGAAGAAGAAGAAGAAGAAGAGAAATCATTATATCAGCACTGAAATTTTGCAAAGTAAAATATGCCAAATACAAAGTGTTGGATTTTTTTAAAATTAAGAACTGCTTCACTTCCTCCCTTATAAAAGAAGAATGGAAGAGCAAAGTGTACAATGATCAGATTGCAAAGAGATATCTCCAATCATCCAACTTAGAACGTTTTCCATTCTCTGTTACCTGCTTTCCAAATCTGAAAAAGGTGGTTAAGGTGTTCATTGATGTGTTTACTCGGCAGAGGGAAAATGAGTCCCGCATTTCCAAGCAATGTCTTCACAGCTAGAAATTAAATAAGGGTGACTTCTTCTCTGTCTCCTTACCACCTCAGAGAAGTCACAGTGTGATGGGATACTGAAGCACTGCCAGTGGATTGGGAACTTGGATGGGACTCGCTGCCTAGTGACCTGCAGGCCCTCAGAGTCAAAGCTAGTGTAACAGACATGACGGGAAATATTCCAAACTTCCAGATTTCACAAAACAATTCTCATCTTTGTACACAATTTAAATTCAAAGTATGTCTTCTATCTCCATGCCGAATTCCTCCACCCAAAGCCATAACATTGACTGGCAACTGGCACAGCTCACCAGTGAAAAGACAAAATTGGCAGAAAGAAAACATGAGCAGCATGTGTTCTGTGAATGGCTCCATCAGAACAAACATTTGCTTAATTTAAATACACATTTACCCACATAAATGCTGGAGACCAGAGCAATTTTATGGGGTGATTTTGGAAAGAAAAATAAAAGGAAACTCTACAACTTGAACACTTCGATCTTAATTAGAAAGAAATTATTCTAGCAATCACAGCATTCACAAACAAAGGCAAACAAACTCAGGACAGAACTTTATCAGCCACCCAAGAGCACTTCAATTACCAGCTTTGTCAGCTGGCAGTCTGAGGCTACCACTTGCATAATTAGGTTTTGTCATGAATTCCTGAGGCTCTAAGTGAGATCCACAAAATGCTAACACAGTTCCCAGACAGACAGTGGGAATACACATAAGATGATCTCAGGGGTGAAAGATCCTATAATGTCTGTTATTTATCCACCCCACTGGTTCACCTCTGGTCAATGACCAGTCCCATTCCTTCTGCCTGAATGCAGACATTATGGAAGGAAAGAGAATATAACAAATAACAATTGTTTGTTTACTGTGTGTCTGGCACTATGTCCGCATTAGCTCTTTTAATGCCATCAAGTAATTCTATGCAACTGAAGTCATTTCCACAATGTTCTAAAATAAAGGGCTAAAACCCTGCCCAACCTCACAGGTACTGAGTGGCACATTTGTGATCTGAACCCAGCTTTGTGACTTTTTTCATTATGTCATGTGGTTTTTTAAAATAAGAAAGAGCTGATTTTTGTACGGGGTTAATTCTTTCAGAACATATTCACATATAACGTTTATCTTGACATCACAAGATTTTAAGAGGTAGGCAGAGAAGTTATCATTTTCCTTTTCTTATCAAAGAGGAAATTGTCCAGATAGTAAGTGGCTTTCCCAAGGTTACAACCCAAGTTATTGGAGGAACCTGACTCTCTTTGGACCTCGGACCCAGAGCTTTTTTAACTACATCGTTCCATCCCTGTCCTTCTTTCTGTACTCACTGGAAATGTGAAAAGGCAGATCACGATCTCTAACCAAATCTATCTACCTGCCCTCTATCTCTCTATCTCTCTATCTATCTATCTATCTATCTATCTATCTATCTATCCATCCATCCATCCATCTATCCATCTATCCATCCATCCATCCACATACACCCAGAGACTGAGAGAGACAGAGAGTGGGGTGGGTGAGGGAGGAGTAGAGAGAGATATCTAGGTTTAAGTGACCCTAGAGAAATTTACATGCTGAATAGAATAGGCTTCGGAATTCCTTCTGTTTTTATCTTGGGTCATCTCCCATGCAGTGTCCAGATACTCAGGGTCTCAGTCTAGAATCATTTGGCTCCAGTCTACAATATTTTTTGGGGGGACAAAGCTCTTTTGAAGCAATCTTTCTCATATCAAAGGGCTCCTTTCTTGGATCTTTCAGAACTCCTGAGTGCCAAGAAGGAAGAGTGAACTAATCTGATAAGCTATCAGTCAAGTGAACATGAACACTATTACTTTTTTTTATTTTAGGCATTTCAGGTAAGTGTACATTTTAACAAGGATTTTCTAGAGTTAACCTCTCCAACAGCAGAAAGTTAGGCACTGACCTATATCAATAGGCTGAATTCTTGGGAGCAAGTATGATTCTCCCTGTCCCAAACCACTACCACAGAGCTACCTACCCATATGTTAAAATAAATCCTCATTTTTCTCTAGAAGCCCAGTTTTTTAAAACCTGAAATCATTTTCATTTGTTCCCCTGAGCCTTGTTCACTTCCTCTAAATCTCTTTGGAACTGGATACTTCCTTCTTTTGCATGCAGGTTTCCAGCAATGATGAGCAATGGTGATTCCTCACACCTGGGAAGTAAACCGTAAATGGGAATGAGCAAGCACATGTGGTGTCTATGTTGGACACTTGGCAAAGGTGTGCCTGAGAATCTCGTGAGTCACCACAATACCAAGAGAGAATCTATTCTGATAGTCAAAGGCTTCCAGGTAAATTTAAAAGACTGTAATGGTATACAATATTTGGAAATGAACTCTAAGTAGGCAGGTAAACCCAAATTATTGCAGTGCTGTGCAACTTTTGGGACTTTGTCGCACAGAAATCTCCAAGTACAGAAGAAAAGCATGGCATGCAGGCTCAATGATTGCAGTTGCATATAAAGTAGCAAAAACATGAATATGGAAACAAAATAGATGCCAAACAATAACCGAATGAATGGTGAAGTAAGATAAATCTATATTAAAATTATACAAACATTAAAACAATGTTTATGAAGAGCTTTGATAACATATCACTATGAAGTAATAGTATATTATATTTTTTTGTTATTAATGGGAAGAACAGTCATTAAGATGCTCTGTAAAATATACAATATCCATTGTAAAAACATCAGTGGGATTTCTTAGTTAAGATGCTTGGCTGGAAATGAATCATAGAATAGTTCGCCCAACACTAATGAAATATTGAAAACCAGCAAAAGATTCACTAATTGCAAGAAAATGAGGGGGGAAAAGGTGTGATTTAAGGAAATAACTTCAAAACTGCTAAAGGAAAGAAAGTAAAAATTTTGATCTAGAGTAGCATGTAGAAGTAGGGTGCATCTCCTAATCTCTACTCTCCTTTTCTCTTTACCCTTTTAGCCAAATGATAGAGCAGAAAAAAAGTTTCAGAAACTTCACTAGTTCCCAGAAATCTAAAGCAGAGAAAAATGTGATAATCCTTTTGTTTTTCTTCTTCTAACTAGACAATTTTTAATTGGGTGTTGGAGACTCACTGTAAGTGGGGAAAAGAACAGGGACTGACTCTGATGGAAATAAAGACTCCAGAGCGATCCTGAGTCAGAGAAATAATCCAGAGACCAAGGACATCTGCTATTAGCATAGACCACCCAGAAAAATGGAGTCATTTCTGGTACAGGACACTTAACAAAATCTCAGTAACAGAGCTGAGCCTACCTCTGGCTTTCAGTTGGGTTCTTTCAATGAAAGTCGCCAGCAGCTTAGGGAGAGCAGGGAGAATCGGGACATGGTGGGTATGTGTCCCCTCTTTTCCCTCCCTCAGTGGCCACCACCCACAGTGACTGCTCTCCTCTGGCTACGGTTCCTTTTGGGCATTCTCTCTTCCAGGCTACAGTGTGCACCGGGATCCAGGGCTTCCCTCCTTTTGTCTCTTGAGGTCTAGGAACAGATTCTTGCTTGTCCCCTGGTTCCCCATCATCTCCTGTTGGTTCCCTTAGCCTCCCTGCACCTCTGTGCAGAATCTCTTCATTAACTTCTCCTCAGGTTATTTATTTATTTTTTTTTTCAGCTAAATCCTTTTCAGGTAAATTCTTTGGCAAGCACTGGCTATTTCTAGTGGAGAGCTCACCTAGAACACTAGGAATAGGGCTGCCACTCAGCAGTTTTCCTCCTACCATTCCCTTACACTGTAAAAAAAGTGAATACAGCACAAAATACCCAGACCTCTAACCAAACCATCATGGCAAGAAATAATGTAGTGTCATAGATAGAGAGAGGAAGGACGAGAAGTCACCCACTGTATATCAGAGCAATAGAAGCATGAGCAAGATAAAAAGAAATGCATTGTACTACTGCAAACATATTATGGAGAAATGCTTTTTAAGAAAAACACAGAAGAGCAGAGCTTATGAAAGATGGCCAAAACTCCAACATAAAACATTGTATCACAGACACATGTGATTAGTTCAAGCCACAGAACAAGTTAATACAGAATTTTTATTACACATGAGCTTCAAGAAGAAATGATAAAAACAGCAGATTGAGATAAAACCTCAAAGATCAAAATAATATCATGAATTCATAAATCAGGAAATTTAAGCAACAGAAGAGGCAACAAGGAAAATATCAATAACGAAAAGACTTGAGTTAATCAAGCAGAAATGGTGATAAGAAAGAAAAAGAGCAGGACGCGGAGAGAAGGTGATACTAATGGAAGACAGAGGAGAAAAATCCCGAGCAAGGACAGCTGCGGTCCCTGAAGAAGAGCACACACTAAGTGTAAGCAAAGTTTAAACACTGTGTTCAGATGTAATGCAAGAGTGTTTCCATGAAATTTAGAAGGGAGCAAAGATTGATAGGAAAGTGAAATGCAACCGTTAAAAACTAAGGGGTGAAAGGAAAATGGAAAAAATATGAAGGTGCTAAAACCTCATCTTTCTAGTGGGGAATAAATCCATACTGCCTAAAATTAACAGGGATTCTTTTTTTAATTGCTGCCTCCAATATCAAATTATTTCATAAATTTTCTCAGAAGCATTAGAAACATCTAGAAAGTAATGGATCTAGAGTTTATCGGGAAGGGGAAAAATCTTAGATGTTCAAACATCTCTTAGGTTTCATTGTTTCTTTTTGCCCACTTAATTTAAATAAAATTATATTTATTCACTTTTATTAAAAATAACAAATATAGTATAATTAACTATTTGTAACTCTGCTGTCTTCTTCTTTTCTTTATAGCTATTAATCAATCTATCATGGTCTTATGTATAAGCACACATACACAGAAAAATATCTGGAATAATATTTAATCACCACCAATGGTCATTTCTACATAGCAAAACTGAGGATGATTTCTTTTACTTTTTAAATTTTCTGCTCTCTTTTAATTATTTTATAATAAGCATGTATTATTTCTACCAAGACAAAAGCATGGTTTAAAAAGGAGGCAGTGGGTAAGAAACACAGTGGAACTACATATATTAACAGCTGCTAATTCCGGAAATGGAAATATGGATGGTTTATTATTGTCATATTTATACTTGAGGTTTTTCTAATGTCTAAATACAATTTTTGATAATGAAACATAAATGAAAACACTGGAAAGACATCAAAATGTTAGCAATTACCAAAAAGGATAAAATATTTTTTCACATGTTCTCTCTCTATCATCTATTTTTCTACAAATAATTAAATTTATAATTGGAAAAAATAAACTTTTTTGATATTGAGTGGAGTGCATGTAATAAGTTCTATGTTCTTCCCCCAATTCTGTCGTGATCCTTTTTAGAACATTCAGCACTTCAGAAAACTACGGCAAAAAAGTGATAAACTCTCCCTAAGGGGATTTGTTGCAAATAAGGTGGCATTTGGTGTGGACCTCTCCGGGGGCAGGGAAAAAGCTAGTTCAAGCGGAGAAACAACAGATCTAAAGCAGGGAGTGTGGAAAGCCAGGCATGTTCAGGGATGACTGAGGCCACAAGTTGGAGTGTCAAGTGTGTGACGGGGAGGTGATAGGTAACTCATCAGCTGAAGGTACGCTAATGCCACAGTGAGGCAAGTTCTGTGCCATGGCAAAGCAACAGGATCCTTCCATGGAAAATAAGGACCCATCGAGTGACAGCATCAAATTTTATTTCAGAAAGGTTACTCTGCCAACAGTGCCAAGGGAGGTTCGGAGGCAGAGACAAGAGCCAGGAATCCAGTGAAGAGGCCGTTCCTTGTCCAGGTGATCGACAATGAGGTCCAGAACCACAGAAACGGCCGGGGGATGGATTCAGAAGGTCTCAGGACCAAATGAGCAAGAGAAAGGAGTGAAGAGGAGAATACTATAAATGGCTGGGCTTAGAATAGGCAAAACTTTAGGGAAGAAAGTGGATGAAGAAACGTAGCAGAGAAAAGGAGGTTGTTGATTATACTAGACTAAGCATCTGGGAGAATTTGGATAATGTTAATCAAGAGAAACACTGAAGAAGTAAGACAACATGAAGAGAAATAAATGAGATAATTGAGCTGATATTTAAGTTGCATTTAGCTGTAAAAATTTGTTTCAAAATTTATGTATTTCTAATAATGCAAATTTTCTCCTGAATCACTTCTACTATTGGTCAGATTTCAATGGACTGTAGCGTTTTTTTCGTTTACTATTAAAACTATCTTGTTATCCATAACTGATAACTGTGGGACATAACAGGCTGCAATGCGTACTACTTTTACCAAAGCATCCCAGAACTATGTCATTCGCGTGAGTGAAGACTCAAAAGCAAAAGAACCCAGCATAAAAAAGTACACAATAGTTATTAGGTAACTGTTATAAGATAAAAAGATATGACAGCTCATCACATGAGAATGATTTCTGACATATGAGTGTCTATACTATTTATAATAGTATCAATCCTCAATTATGCTCATTGATGGGTGACACTTCTATTTATTTATTTTTTCACAAAATGAGAATATTAAAGTAAGAAATTTTAAATGGCATCTTTCCTTTGAACAGCAGTAAAAGGATTAAAAACGTGGACTTTGTGACTCAGCACCTTAATTATCCCACTGAAATATGAGTATTTATTCAACCAGAGATACTTTTAATTAGATGGTAAATTGGAGTTTCAGATTACTTTTGAAATAGTTTTATGATATTTTTGTGAACTTTATCTCATTTGACATTTGGTATTCTCTCTCATTTATATTATATATATGCAAATAATTATTCATAATTCACATATATGAAAGAGTCATGACTAATTACTGGCCAGTATAAATAGAAAGAGAAGATGCCCTCCCAAGTTGATCTTCAAAAATATGAAACAATATAAAAACAAGGAACTATTTAACTCTTAAACCTGAAAGGATATTTTCATCAGTTCAATTAAAAAAAGACAACTTTCATCCTTTACTGCCTTACATTTCACATTCTTTCTTGTATTTCATACCTGTCTCCATATTCACTTTAGTTCTTGCTGGGTTGTATCTTTCCAAAGTTCTTTTAATGAAGGTTTCTGAGTGGCAAACCCTCTTAATCTTTGAATGTCAGAACATATTAATTTACTCTCATTCTCTGCATTAAATAAATGAGTGAATGGCCAAAGCATCAATGTTTCTATTCAAAGAGCAATTTGTTTACAATTTGGTTCTCGGGCAGGAAGAGACTTTTGCATCAACTAAGTTTTGAAGTGGTTTTCAAGACATAAGGCTCTCTAAGGAGAACTGCAGCCAAGGAGAACTAAGACGCACAGGGCACCAGTGAGAGGGACAGGCATCTCAGAGGTATAGGCAGCATTTGGGAGGGAAGCTGGCCTTCTGGATCGATCAACTGAGGAAGAATCAGTACTTAAAGTCTATACTTAGGACAAGTGCGCAAAGACCATGATGATGACGTGCAGCAGTACACATTTAGCAGTCATGAAACAGATGTAACTGTTTTTTGCACTATCACCAAATTAAATTTGCACTGGAGCCCTTATTTGAGCCAATGATGGAAATTTTTCCCATGTATCTTAAACTCATCGACTATCCGTTTAAATTAGGTCTCTTTTGATCAATTCAGCATTTCCTCTTCCTTTCTCCCCAGGAATGATGATATTCTGACATCAGCATCGGGAGAGAGTCATGCAAAGATAAGCCTCCCTCTATGCTAGCTCCTGCTGGGCTTTGGGTCTCGGTACTTGGCCCTGCTTTGCCCACACTGAAACATCTGTGCCCCACTTTCCTCTCTACTTCCCAGGTCTGCAGAGACCACACCAATTCTTTATTGTCTCGATAAGCAAAGACTGCCGGGGGCAGACCCAGTTCTGGCCACTTCCCAGGGCCTGGAAAAATCCTCATCTATCTTCAGGCATTCTTCTTCCTCTCTCTTCCTGCTCTGACACCTTTAAATATCACAGGGCCTTTCTTTCTCCAAAAAGTCCAGTTCTTGCTACAGAAAGCCCAGTTCTCTTTCCAGAACTAGCCTAGCTAGAAACATGTCGCCATTCATTTTTGCATCAGCTTATCAGCTTATCTCCTGCTTTCGGCAAAAAAAAAACATTTTCCCAAAGAAGAGACGCCATGGTCATCGGCAACCCAGAGCCCCTGGAGGTGACAGGACCTCTGTGGGAGAATTAGGGTGCAAGGAAGACAGGGAACCTGAGGTCCATGGCAGTGGAGACTATCCCGAAAGGTCTCTATGCCCACACTTGCACAGAGGTGACAGTGTCGGTCTCTTTCAACTACAAGACAATTTTAATCTGCTTAAGGCTCTCAGAATTCTTGCCAGACCCTTGGCAAGAGCCTGCCCCTTCAGAGACAAAGCTGAGATAGAATTTCCTGCCAGAAAATTTGGAGGGGGTGGGCAGCGGGGAGGGGGTGACTCAGAGCCTACTAACTGATGTAGACAATTTCCTTTTGGACAAGGGAAATTTTAAGGACCAGATGTGTTGTCAAGTAAAATGCATACCTGCTACAACGGAAACATTAGGCCTAGAGGTGACCTTCCTTAATGGTATTTATTAATATATATTATTTAATGCATAGCAATTTGTAAGACCCACTTTACTAGGGACAGTGTTTTTATTTTTGCTATTAAATATTGATATATTTAATTTGTATTTTGCTGTACAAAATTTTCAAACTAAGAAAGAATAATTCTCCATCTCGCCATCATTCCCTTGTTTTAAAAGGCATAATTTGAAACATCACTATAGTAAGAAATTATGGCTTTAGTTTATCCATAGGCAGACATTCTCAGACTTAGCAGTTCAATTCAGTTTGCATTTCTGTTGGAGGAATGCACTATGGAAAATGCTCACCTGACCTTCTTACTGTGCCTCAGCCATTCTGCGCAGTGTGCCTCTCTTTGCTGCCTTGGTTAGGAGTCAGCAGCTGATCCAAACTGAACCTCCCAGTGTCCCATGCTTATCTGGAAAATGCTCACCTGACCTTCTTACTGTGCCTCAGCCATTCTGCGCAGTGTGCCTCTCTTTGCTGCCTTGGTTAGGAGTCAGCAGCTGATCCAAACTGAACCTCCCAGTGTCCACCCCAGGAATTGTCAAACTTGGACAAAAAAGGGACCCTCTCTCTTTTAGAGAACCTGAAAGAGACAGAATCCCCATGACAGCAATTTCCAACTTTGATTGCACATTAGGATTCCCAGAGGAGCTTTTAAAAAATTACCAGCCAGGCCCCCACTGCAGGCCCACTGAATCAGCTTTTCTGGTAGTAAGGCTTCAGACAGTAAGATTCCCCACCCCCAAAACTTGTATTTTGAAGAACTTCATTACTACTGAGAATTTGAAAGTAGAGTACAGTGGAGACCTACATACTTCTTCGAATACACTGTACTAATCATTAACATTCAGGGATGAACAGACTTTTTACAAAAAACTCCCCAGGTGATATTAGCACACACGATTGAAAACAGCCTCAGGTGCTAACAGTATGTAAGGGAGGCCATCCTGACTGCAGGGAGTAGGGCAGCCAGGACAAAAGGGAGCAGGTACCCCAAAAACGAAGATACAGAGAGAGTCCTGGTGACTCACAGGACCCCGTGTTTCATACCCTGATATCGTTATAATTAAACCACATTTGGGGCTTAAAGTCGTGTGACTTAGGAGCTTGTTCATTGAAATCAAAAGTTTCAGGAATAATATGCAGAAGCAGTAAGGTTTGACAGCCTAACCCTTACATAAAAATGCAAATGGGAATTACTGCCTTGAGAGATGGAGATTATACTGAGAAATACATTTTTTAAACAAACAGAGTCCATAAGTTTCCAAGATAATGGGATGAAAGATCAGGAGACCACATGCTAAGCTATGGTTTTGTGGAAGTAGTTATTGTGTCCTAAAATAGACCATTTTCCACTGATGAATTAAGTCAAATCCTGCACAACGCAGGTGCAGTACCAAAGGGGGAGGGGGGGTTTGCTCGTGGTCTGCCCCGGTGGCAAGAAGTGTTTTTATCCATGACGTGGTTTAAAATGAGCAGAACATGCTGATTATAATAGGCAGACTGATTTTTAGTTGGTTTTATTTTTTTAGCCATGTTTAGAAATATTCTCTATAGACCCTGCACCCCATTATTGCCAGGCTCAGTGCAAAAGAGTTCCACCCCCAAGCCCTGAGCTTCCGCAAACAAGTCCAGTTTTGGAAAGACCAAGCTTCATCAGGCTTGGAGCTGGCCACTGTTCTCACTATCTTTGGATAAGAGTCTTGGTTTCTGTTCACAAATTTTCATTCATTTTGCAAAAAGACAATGATGCTATAACTCTATATTATGCAAATACTGTAGAAAAGAGATCTGGGGCTTGCTGATCTTAGAATACAATCCCTAAAGACATAAAATACAAGTTTTATAGTCTTTTAAGGCTAATCATTTGTCCAGCTATGAATAGCTGACATCATTTATCTGAGCTGCAAATAAGTAAATTTTCCCAAACTCTAAGGATCTGAAAGAACTTTGAAAGAGAAAATTCGATAAACCAAAAATAATGTGAGATTAATTCAAGCCTCGCTCTTTATCTGTAACTTTAGAGAGGAAACATATTGTGTTAAAATTCAAAGGATAAAAGTTTTTTTTTTAAGCAAAACTGAACTTTCAAAATTTGCACTCAATGAATACTGACAAAGAATCCTTCATAAAAAGGAAGGAATAGAGTTAGGTACCAATTACAAAAACACTTTAAGGAATGATATGAAAACCAATGGAAACATAGACATTTGACCATTTCTCCCCAAGTACAAAGAATGACGCAATACAGACAAGCTTATGAACCAAGAGGAATCTCCCCAAAGTTTACATTTATCTTGAGATAGTCTGGTCTATTAAAAATAATGTCTAGGGTCGAGGATTCTTAATGCTGTAGCTTGCTGAAAGTGCAGGATTTTTTTGTGAGGTGTAAAAATATTCTTCTGTTTTCAAGGAGACTTTAAACCTGGTTTTATCTTGATAACAAGTCAAAATTGTAGATAAAACATTACAAAGTTTATGAAAAAAATTATTAAAAAAAAACAGTTAATTAACCTCAGTATTTGTCCATCCCTTTTAGATTGTCAGCAAAAGAAAATTCCTTCAAACATTCAAATGTCCTGGACTCTGATATTTGGATGGGGTCAGAGGAACAACAGTAACAGATCAAAACCAAAAATATTTTCATACCAGACAAGCGCTCTTATTGAATTATGTAAAGTGCCTCCAAGTTAGCAAATTATTTTTTAACATTTACTCACTTCATACGTTTTTAAGCCCCAAATTACAAAGCCTCGCAGCTGTAGAACAGCATTTGGCTTGCCATTTCTGAAATTCCTCTTCAAAGAAAGTCACCACAGGAGAAGGAGGACATGGGACTACTCACTGTGGCTAGCCAACAAGAAGTCACCAGCAAATTTGCCCCGATCCCTGGCAGCTGAGACAAGAGCTGGCGTCAGTCTCTTTCCTTCATCGTATCGTGCCACCGATCAGCAGGCAGGGTTCCTACATCGCTGTCAATGGAGCCCTGAATGGCAGATTCCCAGGCGGAGGCAGCCAACCCCACCTGCAGGGGCCCTGTGGCCTGACAGACCAGTTCTGCATGGAAGAAGCTCCTGCAGTGGGAGGGGCACAGTCGGGGAGAACGGATGAGTCACACACTGGGTGACACACAGACTCTCACAAAGAGCAAAGGCTTCCCTTTTTCTGGCAAGGGACCCAGGACTATGGTGGAGGCACGGGATCTGTGGTACTCGGCCATGGATATTAACATCCCCATGAATCTGCCTGGATGTAAAAACGGGGCATGGAAAACACCCCCGCTTATGTTTGGAGTTCCGTCTTTGTCTGGTTTTCTGGTCATTGGGATTACGGTAGTACGGTTCTCTGATTTTCTCTGGTTGTCCCCAGTTCCAGGCAAAAAGGGGCATCGCAATTCCTAACCTCCTTGTGATTCGATAGGGTCATCCCAGCTGTTTCAGCGTGATGACCAACAACTGAAAACGGTAGCTGCTCCATCAGCCTGGGTTCCTGAGTGGCTGTGATAAGCCCAAGGACCTGCTGACCTGTGTTGGCCATGAGCAAAAATTATTCTATTATTCTTAGTGGCTGAAATTTAGGAACTTGTTTTTTATTTAACCTCAGTATAACTTAACTTCTACTGACACAAAAGGAAGGCACTTGGAAAGCAACATGGGCAGTGATGTAGCTTTCTAACTTACGAACGCTCAAGAAATGTTTCCTTTTTTTTAAGCATTTATGGACTTTCCATCTCTCCCAAGCCTGTATTTCAATTTTTTAGAAAACACACTCTGGTTTATCTAGGGTGTAGCATTTTTTAAAACCTTCACCAAGAAGTTCTTGCAACATAGGGAGAGGCACCCTCATTTTTAATCTCAGTGCTCCCTCACCTTAATTTTGCTTCATGGATTGCTCTGGATCTTCTGGGGGGTGACCAGAGTATCGAGAATCACCTTTGGGGCTGACATCCGGTCAAGTCCATCCACCAGGTGGGAAAATTCATTGAACTTCATATCCCCAATGTGCCATATATTTGAGAATATATTGATTTACATAAAATATGACCCTCGACCACTAAGAGGTTACAATTTAATTGAGAAGAGAAGAAACATAAATGTGAAATACACGCCAGGCCTTCACTGCTAAAAGCTGAAGCAGTTAATCTAAAGCAGGGAAATGGCGATGGAGGCAGGCGGTCAGGGCCACTTCCTGGAGCACGTGGAGGTGGGCCCATCCGGAAAGACACATCCAAGTCATACTGATGAGCAATGCTTGGCAGCAGCAAAGACTAAAGCTTGTTCATATTTATTTGTTCAATAAACTTTTATTGAACATCTACCAGAAAACAGAAATGTAAAATATGCAAGTGTTCTTGGAGACCACACGAGCCCGACCTCACAGTGTGCAAATCAGAACACCAGCATGGCTTTTACTATCTGACTCTTAGCTTTTTGAAAGGGACGTGCTGGCACCAACCAAACAAAGCAGAGCTCCCGATCACGACTTCAGCGTGGTGACCAGATGCTCCCACTCCCACGTGCTATATGTATTGACACTGCCTCAGTGTTTTCATCATGCTGTTTCAAGTCCCCGGGCCTCTGTGCATGCTGTGCCCTGTGCGTAGGACAGCCTTCTCACCTCGGTTTGCTGGCAAAGTCCTTGCCCTCAGTCATGATTCGACCCAACTGTCTCTTGAGAAAGTCCGCTCCAAAGCCTGGGTGAAACTGAGTATTCTGTTTTTGTGTATAGTCACCTAGTCACTCATCTTGTCATGCTGGAATCTGAATCTTCCCCTCTGCAGTCATCTTCACCAGGGTTGAAATCTACCTCGTCTTGTTCGTCCTTCTGTAGCCTAGTGTGAAAGTGGGTCACGTCCCTTTTCTTTCCCATCAGCCTCTACTGCAGCCTGACTGGCCACCGCCCGTCTCTAACCACAGCTCCACCTGGCCGACTCGCCCCTCCTCAAGTGTCTTCACTGTCTTACCTTCCACGACCACCTGCCCTGGCCTGGTACCACCATGGTACATGGTACATGGGACTGACATCACCTCATTGTCTAGGTTTCAGTTCAAACATCACCTCCTCAGAGAGCATTCCCTGATTTGGCAGCCATCGTTTATCTACCCAAGTTCATTCTGTCTTCTTTCCTGCCAAAGATGTTTATTAGATGACTCAGAACTATTTTGAACCAACTGTGTCAATAGCAGTCCTCCCTTCTGGTCTCTGAGTCAGGTGCAGACGGGTGACCATTTGTGTTCAATAAGTTTTAGTGGGAAGTCCACTGGTGAAAGAGAACGCTTCTGGGTAAATTTTTTTTTTTTCCTGGTAAAATGAGGGAGTTAGATTACCTCTTTCTCCCTTCTGGCTTTCAAACCTGTAAGAGAAGGTACTCTCTAGAGCTATGGCAACCATCTTGCCACCATGAAGCAACAAGCCTGAAGAAAATGCCAAAATGTTTAGCATGGGAAAAAAGAAGGATGGAAAACACCTTGGTCATTGGTGACACCACTGAATTACTAAACCTACCCTGGGATCAGTAACCTCTGGGCTTTAAGTAAAAAATTAATGTTTCTAAGACTTGAGCCACTGTCAGGTCTTCTATGACTTGTGGCCAAAGTAGCTGACTTGATACTCCTAACACCCTGTCGGAAGCAGCAATTCCATCATTCTCGCTCATATTCCACTTACTTTTTATCTTTATAAATCATCAAAAATGATCATATTTTGGAATGTTGTTCCTTAATTTTATTCCTCAAGGATTATGGGGGCATAAACCTTGTCAGTTTTGTTAGTGCTGTATTTCCAGGGCCTAGAACGGTGCCTGGCACTCTGTAGGAGCTCGGTAGTTAGGGGTGTGCTCCCCAAGTGCCGAGAGGGATGAATCCCTCTGGTGACAACTCTCTGCTTCTCGTTTGTCTCATGACAGATTGTGAGCTCCTGTAGGTCAGAGACCCGGATTTTATGGATTTTTATTTCCCTCAAATCTAACAGACTGCTTGGCTTGGAATATAGTAGGTAAATGATATTTTATGAACGGATACAAATGCTCTCTGGATCCTTTCTTCAATGACCACCTCTCTACTTAAGATACAATTTCTGAGCATCCAATATTGGACGCCTTGATAAAAGAATTCTGAACTGTTGTTTCATTCGAGTTGAGCTTACAAGAAAATTTTATGATAGAGTCTTAAACTGGCAAAAGATCTTAGAGACTGACTTTGTAGATCAAATGTCTAGTTGAAACACTTCTAGTAATATAAAGTTGATCATCTCAGGAGACAGGGATTACAATCAGGTTGCAATTATCTTGCATGTGAGTGGGCTCAAACAGGCCTCTTTGTGATAGACAGCTATTGTCAAGCTGCTATCTATTCATCCTGTTTCTGAAAGCTAACCCTCAGAGTGGCTTGCCCATGCCTCCTCATAGGCAGCTGGACCTGGCAGGGATAAAATTACCATATTTCACTGACTCTAAGATGCTACTGATTATAAGATGCCCGTTGCTTCACAGACTACTAAGAAAAAACAAAGCTGATGATTAAATTCTGACAATGCCAAAAAACTATGGAACAATACTAGAATGTGTCCCGCTTTCAGAGGAATGCCTTAGGTTTGACCAACATAAAACATGGTGGTGTCACTTTAAAATACTGAATACAGAATTCCACAGCCTGCCGTGTAGTTGGTCAATCTCGCTGTGATTCATTGACAGGCTTGTTTTTCCATGATCCAGGATGACTAATGACATGCATTTGCTTTCTTCAAAGCACTTATAAACTTCTCCTCACCCCACACATTATCAACATCACCTGACATTTTTCAGAGAAAACAGAAGCCTCAAAACCCACAAACTGACCTGCCTGCACTCCCACCTTCTCCTTCCCTCCTGAGAGGTTAGAGGAAGCGTCTGTGGTCCTGTCCAAACTTGTTCCTTCTCAGTAGCTCTGTCCCTTTCTCCTAAGACTTCCTCAAGGACAGCATTCCTTATTCTATACCACACTTCATCCATTTCTCCCTCTACAATGAGTCATTCCATTAACATTTAAATAACTTTCCTCTCCAAACAAAACCAAACCAAAAGTCTCCCTTAGTTCCTACTGACTCTGCCCCCAGTCTTTTCTCCTGCTAACCTTCTCCTGAGAACTGTCCACTGGGCTATCTCCACTTCCTAACCTGCTAATTCTGTCTCAGTCTGGTTCTCTCCTTCACACCATTGCAGTTAGGCATATAAAATCACCAGTGGTCACCATCTTCAAAATCGGTATATTAATTCTCTGTTCTCTCCTTGCTTGGTCTGTGAGCAGCACTCAATTTGGTCACTTCTCCCTTTTTTGAAATACCTTTCTTTTTTGATTATTTTTATTTTTAAAAAATTGTGGTGAAGTCCGGCTAGTGTAGCTCAGTGGATTGAACACGGGCTGGGAACCAAAAGATCCCGGTTCGAATCCCAGTCGGGGCACATGCCTGGGTTGCAGGCCAGGTCCCCAGTGAGGGCCATGTGAGAGGCAACCATACATTGCTCTTCCTCCCTCCCTTCTCCTCTCTAAAAATAAATAAATAAATAAAATCTTTAAAAAAATAAAAAATAAAAATTGTGGTGAAAAACAAATTTTACTGTCTTAACCTTTTTAACACTCTTTAGTGTTAAGTATATTCACATATTTTGTGCACTAGATCTTTACAATTTTTTTCTTTTTGCGAAACTGGAACTCTATACCCATTCAACAACAATACCACACTAACCTTCCCCCCACCTGCTAACAACCATTCTACTTTGTTTTTCTATGAGTTTGATTTCTTTAGATAACTCATATACATTGGAATCATACAGTATTTGTCTTTTGGTGACTGGCTTATTTCATTCAGCAAAATTTCCTTATGATTTATCCATGTTGTTGCATGTGATGGAGTTTTCTTCCTTTTCAAGGCTGTATAATATTCCATTATGTGCATATACAATGTTTATTCATTCATCTGTCAGTAGACATTTGGATGTCTGAGGCACCTTTCTATATGCATGTGTTCCTTATGTACTGATTTTCTTCCTGGTATCTTCTCTACTAGACTTTTGAGTGTGGAGTTTCCCAAGCCCTCTCCTTATCCCTCTGCTCTATGCTCCTCTCCCCCCATTTCTCCTTTCTCTTTCCCTAGAGTAGCTCATCCACATCCAAGGCTTAGCTCTCCAGGCCACATTGCTAAGCTCCACATGTACATGTCAGCAAGTCCTATGATTTCTTCCTCAAAATGTATCTCAAATCTGCTCATTTCTTTCCATTTTTATCCAGTCTAGGTCATCATCTTCTCTTGCCTGCACTAATTGTCTGATTTCTTATTGTCTGATTTTACACTTGCCCCTTCTTTCAATTGTTTTTCAGAAAGTTCAAATATATATTTAATGACATCATTCCCCAGAATAGAACCTATCATCACGGCACTTAGAATAAGGTCTGCATGCCTTATATGGCCTATTAGGCCCAACTAACTGGGGACCTACCTGCCTTTCCAGCCTCGCCTTGGGTCTCTCGTCCTCTGTTCACTAGGATGCAGATGTCAGTTGTTCCTTTCAGCTCTGGAGACATACCAAGCTCTTTTCTACCTTTGCATCCTCATGTATCATTTCTGCTACCTCGGATGACTGTGCCATGCCTCCATCTCCCCAGCCCCTCACCTCACTGTCTTCCTCAGCACACACACACACACACACACACACACACACACACACTCTCTGCAGGACTGGCTGTTTCCCCTCTCCAACATGCCAAGAAGACAAAGAAAAGAAAAGAGAGGAATGTGAGAGCAAACCTGCAGGAGGCCCTAACTGTTGGGGTCAAGAAAATGCTGAACCAACACTTGAATGACACTGAGAGTGAGTGTCTCCTTAAAGTTTGCGTCCTGAACTCCCTCCTGTTTCTCTCAGTCCAGCCTGGCTCCTCTCTTCATTCTTAGCTCCAGTATCCCTCACAGGAGGCCTTTTTTGTCCATCGTCTCTAAATAGTGCCTCGATCCTTCTTCCCACCCACCTGATAATCCTAAATTACTGCAACCTCTTTGTTTATCTTGGTTCATTTATTCAAACTTATAATTACCTACATATTTATGTATTGCAAGATTATCTGTTTATCCACCCAGCCTCAGGAAAACCAGAGCTGTACACACACAGTAAATATTTGGTTTCATATCCACAATTCCTTCAACTATCCTTGAAAGAACATGGCTTCAAATCCTATCAGTCTCTGGTCACCTTCTTCTGCCTTCTGGAGGTAGAAGGAGGAGAGAAGGAAGGAGTGTAAGAGATGCCACAGGACTGAAGTGAAAAAAAAAAAAGTTTCTATAAGCTTTTCGAATTTCCAAGGATGAAAACATTTTAAGGATTACTAGACCCAAGATTCTATGAAGGTTCCAAAGAAATTGTGACACTTAATCCAATATTCGAAATGTAAAGGCAATTATATACTGGCCTCATTTCTGACAAAATACAATAAAACTTTTATTTCACACATAAGAGCAACACTTAACTTTTGACACATCAATTGCCCTCTCCCCCACCCCCACAAAAACACTGGAAAAATCTACTGATCGAGCAAAGCCAAGTATATTAGACCTACACCTTGACAGTCTTAGTAACTTCCAGAGAAAGGAAGTCAAGGAAGGGTAGAGTCATGCTTATAGAGTTTTCAGGCCTTGAAAATTGGCAAACTGCTTGGGATTGGGCAGAGTTTATGGCATAATGGCTTGGCAAGGTGAGCACACCCTGACAAAGGTCTTCTTGAAGTCTTGATGAGCAAGCTGTTACTCTGAGCTGTTTTGCGTGGCTCAGAGCTTATCTTCCAGGACTCAGAATTTCCTGGAGAGCAAGTACCTAAGTTCCTTTTGCTAAGTTTTTGTGTTATTTCACGTTGGTACAGGAAGGAACGCTCAGTTTCCACGTTATTTAACCCAAGGTTGAGTTCTCAGCTATTGGGAAAACCTCTTTGTTAAGCTCTACAGCTCACTCTAGTAACGCTAACTCACATTCCTCCTTCTTTGCCCTCCCCTCACCTTTTTTTGACTCCATTGTTTAATAAGTCAATAAACCCATTTCCCACCTTAATCAGCAGGGGATCTTATTATCTTTCTCTTACAGTGTTATTATCTACCACAAAATCAGCCAGCTGGCTAACTTCTCGAGTCTGAGAGGGGCTGCGATGGTGAATTACTCCCAGGGGCGAGCCATTTCCTTCTCATTGTATTCGTCAAATCAACTCAAGCCCTCTCCTTGATTTTTTTAAAATGGTCCTTTCTGCTAATTTCCTGTGTTACTTAATATTTGTATTGTATTTCACTTCCAGATACACCTCCCAGTGCCTTTGTTCAGTGTGCATGCTGCTGTTTTGTGCTGGGGCCCTGCAGGTCTGGGTCTCAGGTGAAGGCCTCTGGGTGCACCTGCTCCGCTGCCTTTGCAGAGTTGGTGGACATGCTCAGAGCATGCGTGCCTTGTGGAAAACGAGTGTAACAGAAGAAAAAATCTGGAAAGGTCGGTACAGATTACACTGGGATGTGCTTTAAAGATCAGGCTTCAAAGTGCTATGTAGCAGCTTGTGAATCCTATCTGCCTTCAGATGGATGAAGAAGACCAGTGAGGGGGGATTTCTAGCAGACTATTACCTCTAGGAACCCAGCGCTTCATGCTAAAGAATGAGTCCTCATGGGAGAAAAAATCAAGGTGAGGTGGAAAAGCGCAGTCAGGGACGATGCATCAGAGTCAGAAGGTGTTGAGTAGAGTAGGGAATTAGCTTATTAAGTGGCCTTTAACCTCACCTTCTCTGTCTAATCCTGTCTTTGTATCGATGTCATCTATACATACAGTTACCATGGAATTTATCATCCAGGATAAAATCTGTTCAGCGTCACCTGGGATGTAGGGTCAGTGTACTCTAGCCCAGTGGTCCCCAACCTTTTTGGCACCAAGGACCAGTTTCATGGAACACAGTTTTCCCACAGTCCGGGGCGATGGCGGGGATTGTTTAGGGATGATTCAAGCGCATTACATTCAAGCTCCCCTCCTGCTATAGCCCAGTTCCTAATAGGCCTAGCCCGATACTGGTCTGTGGCCCAGAGGGTGGGGCCCAGCTCTAGCCCGTGCAGACTGACATAACCTTATTCAGAGACATGTGGGGAGGATACATTGATACAACTCCTGTAGAGGACTTGAGACGCATCCATCAGAAGCATTAAAAATGTTCACACCATTAACTCAGCATTCTGGGTCTTTATCTTAAGGATATGAGATGTATCCAAATATTCATGTAAAAGAATGTTTATTATGTTGTTGTTTATAATAGTAAAAAATCTGAAATTTATGTAATGTCCAACAATCAAACCATAATGAAATATGTTAATTATACTATAACCATGCAATGGAATATTATACAGAATGTAAATTCACATTTTGGGGATTATTTAACTTTGTGAAAAAAGACAATAAAATGTTAAGTGATGAAATATCAAATATATATATATATATATATACACACATATACACACACACACATACAACATAGACACATTTTTTAAAAGCAAATTAAAATATTTGTACTAGTAATCTCTTCTCTGGTTACTGGGATTGTTAAAAATGTTTATACTCTGATACTTTCCAAGTTTTCATAATGAAACTATTTTCTAAAATACAAAGATACAAAACGAAAACCATCAGGATGCTGTTCAGAAAGGAGAAACAACTCTTTGTATTCCAAGTATGAAAATTATTTTTTACTGTATTTATGTATTTAGTTAGATGTTCTAATTATTTTTATTATATTTTTTCCATTACCATTTATCCCCCATACCCTCTTCCACTGCCACCTACCCCCAAAACACAATCACACCCTAATCTAGGGAAGTAGAGGCTCACACATCACTTAGAGAGCTGGGGAGCAACAGCAGGAAATTGTCACCAAAAATCTCAACCGGCAGCTCCAAGTAGGCAGCTACCAAGAGCTTGGTAGAAATAACAGAACCTACAGGAAGCCCTGCCAACTCTCAGGATGCCACAGGGAGGGAAGGGGCAGGAGGAAAACTAAGTTCTTAGGAAGACGCAGCTACACTCGTGGGAAACAAAGGATCAAGGGAAATGAAGGAAGGAAGTGTTTCTCTCAAAGAGGCCCTCTGACCAGCCCCTCCTCCTCTCGGACTGTGGTCTGCCCACCACTCACCCACAACTGCAGTGGTGGCAATGCCGGTTAGACAACACAGTTTCAAAAGTGATAATACTACGAAAGTCTCTACTTGCCTACAACTTCCCATTTGGGGCACCAGAGTCTTGGGGTTCTCCTGGGGGACTACAGAGGAACTCTAGAAAAATTATGTCCAGCCAGTCCAGCTATCTACTGCATAGGAAACAAGATGCAAAGGGTCTTTGTTTTATTCTGTTCTCTTTTCTTTCTGCCTCCAGAGATTATGAAGATTACAAAGGATTTTTCCAGTACAGCACACTCCAAAGGATTCTTGAAAGGAAGGAGGAGGCAGAAGAGTCGGAGACAGAGGCAGAGAGTGATGTGACCGCATGCAAAGGTGGAAGGATGCAATGTGAGAAGGAGCCAACCCACCAATGCTGGCTTTGAAGATAGAGAATGAAAGTCTTGAGCCAAGAAATGTGGGTAGCCTCTAAAAATTGGAAAAGGAGCTTCCAGAAAGGAACTCATCCTGCCAATTCCTTGATTTAGCTCAGTGGGACCCATGTCAGACCTCTGATGTCCAGGATGTGAGATAATACATTTCCATTGTTTCAGCCTCTCAATCTGTGGTGGTTACGGCACCAATAACAAACAAATACAGGGCCCTTCTGGCTACAGGACAGGAGGGGCCCAGAAGAGAGAACAAGAGCAAGAGCCGGACAGGAGATACGTATCTTCTCAAGCAAATAGTCAACTGGAAAGGAAAAGGTGGAGGGAAGCTAGGGACTCAGCGATACACAGCAATCTTGAGGAAATCCAAGGACAAGGGACAAATGCTCCGTTTCCTAGGACATGTCATGGTGGGCTTGTAAACTTCCTGGAGAGAACTCATCAAAAGCCCAACAAGTTGTTTAAGGTTCAACCAAGCAAAAGAAAGAGTGGAATTAAATTCTGTAGGTGTTAGATAATAATCTCTTTTCTCCTGGCCGGGAAAAGCCTGACCCACACATCCCTGGATGCTTTAGTTAGAGGAAGCTGAAGAAACTGTCGGGAGAGTTTGGATGAGGGTGAGGGAGCACTACATTCAGAGTCCCCTTACTGGAGGTTTTGGTGGGAACCGCGTGCATCCTGAGCGTGATGCCATGAAGGACGAGTCAGGACCGGCAGTGCCTCTGTGAACCCAGGACAGGGGGGCTGGAGCTGATCAGTGAAGACACTGTCTTGGTGGCCAATAAAGGCTTAAGGGACACACACAGACCTGAGGTCTCACCTTTTCCTGCTGCCTAGAAGATGAATTTAATTCCCTGCTACAGGTGCACAATAAGAAAAAAGGTGCCCAAGTGAGGAGTAATAGCCTGAGAAGAACTTTGTCTTGATAATTACTTTATATATAATAATAATTTATACCAGATGAGATGATTGCCTTTGAATGACAAATTTTGTCTTTTTTCCTGCCATCAGTGGGAACAAGGGCTTTAGATCAAGATAAAATCAATAGGCATAAAGCATTTTGAACTACATATACATTGACATATGGAATGGACTAAAGTGAATATACATTATTTTATTTCATTCTCCATTTCTGTCTCTCTCTCCAAGGGACAGGTGACAATCTTGGTGAGAGTAAGAAAATGGTCCCTTTTACAACTGAATACTTTTCTGTGTTCTCTGTCATTTTCTCATACTCCAGGACCATTACCCCTACTAACAATCATAGATAGCCCTGGCCGATGTGGCTAGTTGGTTGGAGCATCGTCCAGTAACTGCAGGGTTGCAGGTTGGATTGCACATACCTAGGTTGTGGGTTAATTCCGTGGTCCAAGAACGGATGGGCGTGTAAGGGAGGTGACTAATTGATACTTCTCTTTCGCATTGATGTTTCTCTCTCTTTCCTTTCCTCTCTCCCTTCCCCTCTCTATAATAAAAGCAATGAAAATGTGTCCTCAGGTAGAGATTTTTTTTAAAAATATCACAGATAATCATTAGTTTTGTCACTTGCACAAGATGACTGTCTGAGCCCTGAGACTCTACCAGCTGATATCCAAGCTAGGATTTCCTTCTCCCCAGAGTGCCCTGTGGGTGGCTGGCTGTGATTTTATTGGTTAGTGGGAAGAGCTGTGTGATGCTGTCTCACTCTGTCATCCTATCGCCCGTTCCCTGTCCAAAGTCACTCAGATGACCCATGTCTTTCTGGGGTAGCATTGTCCTCTGTTTCTGTGACCCTGTAGTCTGTCACCACCATGAGATAGACATTTTCACCCTCTTTTGGAGAGAAAAGCCATTTTCTGCTTAGGATTTGCACTGAAAATGCGTTTGTCTTTTCAGGCATAGTCGTGGGTCTCCAGACTCTGCACTGACCACCTGCTCTGGACTGTCACACCAGACTCCAACCCTATGCGAATCATACTGGGCCCTGAGGGGGCGACAGAGGGGCAAAACGAGACATGTTCCACCAGAATCTCTTTAAGAATTCCAAAAATACTGAGCTGGTCACACAAATGACCGTGGAGGAGTTTGCTCTGTTCGGGCTGGCTGGTGCAGGAACACAGTGCAGGACAGATGGAGAAACTCCCAGACAGAGCCAAAGGCAGGCAGTGGCAAGTCCTGGGGGTGCCAGCGTGGCATCAGCCTCCAACAGGAATGACAAACAGGAGCAAGTTGGTTTTGTTCCTACTGTTGTGACCTAATTGCTGTCCTAGGGGAAAAACACATATGAAGCACACCGGCCTCCTCTCTGTCTCCTTTCTAGGTAGATGACAGGAAAGGAAGGCTTTAAATTGTAGCATTCGTTTTTTCTTAGATCTCTTATAAAGTGACAAGAAGTGAGTGATTTGCCAAGTTCACACAGCTACTAATATTTTAGAGACAGATTTCGAAGCCAAATTCATCAGATTCTAAGACCTCAGGTTTTTCCCTCTATCACATGGACTTCAGCAGAGTGGTGGCTGGGCTAGGAGGGTGCAGTGGTCATGACTTTCTTCTCAGTGAATTTAATGAGTTGGAGCCCTCTGTGATTCTCCCTGTTTTTCTGGTTTACCGGACACATTAAAGAAGGTGAGCATTGTTTGACTGCCATCTAGTGGTCATTTTCTTTATAGATGCTAAATCTGGTTTTTATCACGTTTTTGCTGAAAATACAAGGAAATCGCTTTTTTACAAATAGATGTACACTAAGAAACAAAGAGTGTTCCTTAAAATATTAATTTATGTCTCACTATGTCACACAGAGAAATATAAATAAATAAACCACCAGATAACTGAAAAGGGACTTGGTAAATTATTTAGTCTAACTCCCTTACCAATGAAAAACTTTGATATTCAGAGATAATAAAGGATTACAAATTGGTAATAAAGGATTACAAAGAAGAAATAAGACTAGAAGAATATCCCAATTTAGGCTCCTTCTTTCCTCTACATTTGCTATGTAAGAATAATATATAATCACAAGTAGAGGCTTCGAAACCAGAGTGTCTGGGGTTAGCTCTACCCTTTATTACCGTAGGAGCCTGGGCCAGCTGCTCACTTTCTGAGCCTGTTTCCTCATTGTACCAGTCATGTAGTATGAGTCACATAGAATTATTGAGATAATTAGGTAGATACATAGATTAATAGATGATAGATAGATAGTTGTTAAATTTAGAGATTATTTGCAACAGTGTTTAGTACATAGTAAGCACAGTACAAATATTAGCTATTAGTATTTAACATGATGCCTATTTTTTGAGTAAAGATAAGTTTATCATACACCTATGGTAATTACAGTCACTACTGAAAGCCAAGTGAAATAAATGTGCTCAATGCATTTTAAGAGGCTAGTGTAGAGCCTCTGGAAGCATGGCTATTTTGTAACAATTGACATGATAGTGGTTAGCCCTGAGAAGCTATTTCAACTTGAATCCTTGAATGAAGAAGAAAAAACAGGCAGGAGGAGAAGGTAAAGGCAAAGGATAAAGAAGAGTGGCCACATCATCTCTCTTATTCTCTGACTGATTCATCCACTTAACATTTACTGTTTGTCTACATTATCCTAGAAACCATACTAGATTATTCTAGGTCAGCAGTTCTTAAAGCAAGATCTACTAGGTCAAAACTACTTTCATATTAATACTAAGATGTTAGTTACTGTTTTCACTATTGACATTTGCACTGGTGAGTAAATGCAATAGGGGTAGAGCAGTTGGTGTGTCCCCATGAATCAAACCATTTTGCTCAGATTTCAAAAGCACGAGAAGCAAACTTTGGTCACAAAGAAATCTACAAATTGTAAAATGCCATCAAGGAATTTCAACAGAATCAAAATAAAGAAATTAATTACCATAAACTTAAAATTGCAGCATTGCAGATTGTTTATCAGTAGAAACTGGCAGAAATAAGTCTCAGGCATGAAGAAAAAAATAAGTGAGTAAGAAAAAAGATTTGAAGAACTGGAAACTCTTACAGAGAAGTGGTTCAGGAATCTGTAACTGAAAGCTCTAACATCCATGATATGCAGAAAACCATTTTAAGTTCTATAAACTGACAAAGAAGAGTCTACTGAGAAGAATGAAGAACTTGAGGTTAGAATTAAGCACATCAATATAGGAGTATCTTCTGCATAAAATGATAGAGATGTTTTAAGGATGAAACAAAATCAGATAGATGAAGAAAAGAAAGAAGTACTTGGAGAATGTGAATTGAGGCAAAGTGACCTTGTGACCGAAGAGGACAGATTCTTTCCACAGAAGACATCCATGAAAGAAGCATTCAGAGAGCAAAGGTGCTGTCTGACGCTGAAAAGGAAGGAATGGGATGGAGTAGTTTACCAGGAAAGTAATCTTAACTCAGCCTGAGACTTAAAGAATGAGTTCAAGTTTCAGAAAAATAAAATTTATTATTAAGTCAAGAACAGGAAGAACTTCAGCTATCACTTTAAAAATCAAACAGTGAGCATAAAGGAATTAAACGTACAACTACAGAAGACATGGATTCAGATCAGAAGTAAATCACTCAAGATGTGACTTGGAGGTCAAGGACCAAAAACTCCATCAGAAAGTAACTGAGTCAGAGAGTTGGCCCGACAGAAACAAGAATCTGCAAAACACGTGGTTTGGATGAAAGGTCAGCTATCAAAACAAGACAATGACGGAGACAGCATCATTAGTAAACTAAAACAAGCTCCAGAATCTAGGTGAAGAAAAAAAGAGTTCCTCAATTTGAAGACGATAAAATATAAATCACTGATGAGTTAGGGCTGCAGAAAGAAAGGTTAATTCACAGTGAATTGACTGTTAATGATTTGTATTTAACCAAGAAGACACTTGAGGATAAAACAGAAGATTTAGTAGATCATCTAAATTGGTCACAAAAATCTAATTTAAACATCCAAAAAGAGAACTTCGAGCTGAAGGAACATAGTAAACGAAATGAAAAGGAGTTTCTAGAGTCAAAAATTTTGGGAAGGAAGTAGAAGAAATTCTGCTCAGCGGGGGGCAACTTTCAATGCAAAAATACTCTTAATTTTAATTAGTTTTAAAAGCCCCATTTAACTAGTAATGAAAAAGCATTCAACACCATCTTCTATAAAAATTACTTTCAGCTTGTGCTTTCCTTGCTCTGGGATTAGGTGAGCAAATACAAAGCTAAAATTATGAAGGAAGGGAGGATGTCCTTATTCTAAAAAAGAGCAAAACTTTCAAGGAAAAAAATTGTACTGTATTTTCAAAAATCAGAAATTGGAGACTTGCATTTTTAGAAATAGACAAAGAGGTTATAAAACAATTACCTCAGCAAACACTTACAGGTTTGTTTAATTCAACTGTTTAAAAAAATAAACTCATCTAGTTTGTTCAATCCCTAGCACACTCAAAAAAAGAGTACATGAATAATCAGAATTCATTTGACATGTTAACAAATGGGTTTCATCTGAAAAGTTAGAATAATTTTTCAGGTCAGTATATTTCATTTTGTTTTCAGATTTAAATTTAGTCAACTGTCTTAACTCAAAATTACATAGAATTAAAGTCTACAAATTATTTTCAAGATCCCTTCTTATACATACATATATATATATAGTTTGCACTTAAAAATGATGACAGATATTAATGCATGTGAACACTCAATTTTTATATATATCTAAAAATTTTATATAGCACATATATTTGATTTTTGGCGAGCAAAATAAAAGGTTTAGCCCTGGCCGGTGGCTCGGTTGGTTGCAGCATCACGTGTCGCCCATAGAACAAGAAGTTGCCGGTTCAATTCCTGGTCAGGGCACACACCTGGGTTTCGGGTTCCATCCAGGTTCTAGGTGCATATTACAGGCAACCAACTGATGTTTTTCTCTCTCTTTCCCTTTTTTTAATCTTTCTCCCTTCCTCTCTTTCATGGAAAAAATTAAATAAAATAATAAATATAAAAAATTATTAAAATAAATGGTTTAACTAAGACCCAATTTTACCATTTTAGAACTTAAAAATGTGAGAAATGGTAAACTGAATAATGTTTTTCTTACATACCTGGACCCTTAGCAGGAGGTGGTGGATTCTTTGGTTCCTATTAAAACAATAATGGTGAAAACAGTTGAATAATTTACATATTAAATAGAGTTAAAATAAATTCTGAGCTTAATAATTAAAGTTTTATGAACATCTCACTTCATCCCTGAAAATAATTGTAAAATTAGATCCTGACAACTCCACAAAAGGTCACTGACAAAAAATGTATTCTGGTTTAACAAATACCTCCTCGATCAAAATTCATATATTCCAAAAATTATCAGAGTTAGATTAATCTACAACTCTTAATGATGAACAAAAATGTTCTGTTTTACATCCCATTGTTTAAAATTCTTATATGTCATTTTACCATCTTTAAAGGCTGAGCTGGCTGAGGAGGGGGTGTAATAGGGAAAGGGAGGGAAAGAGACTTTATTTATTTATTTTTTTAGAGTAACTAACAAATATGTGTAGCTTTCATTCTTGACACTTCAGAACTCTCAAAGATTAAAGGTAAAGTTTTCTGTTTTCTCAATTTATTCAAATTCTCTTAGATTTTTAAGCATTCACTTATTTTTAAGACTTTATTGAATGCCTTAAAAAGGTTGAGACACATTTTTAAGTATGTGAATTTAAGTTTCCCAAATTAAAAATAATTGATAATCAATACTGTATGAACATCTAATAAAAGACACAACAGAATGTGTTCAATCAGTAAGTACAAAAATAAAGTACACTGAAGACTGAATCAACAGCGAACCAAATCCCGCAAAGGAAGGGCCTCAGACAAGTGTGCCCCACAGAGTAAGCTCCAGTAAGTTACTGACCTAAATGAAAGACCAGAAAGATTACAGATTTCTGCGCTGGCCAAAATCAAATACGGTAGATTGTCTTGCTATGTGTCTGCTCTCTAACTCCCTTTCCTCCTATGTATTTTTAAACCCAATTAGACCCGTCGCTCACGTTATTCACCATGAGAAGTAAATAGATACATTAAATCCTAAGGAGGTGAAGGCTGCTTCTTACTGTCCACAAAATGTGCTCACAGAGTAACAGTAAGATCATTGCCTTATTTTCAACAAAATTAAATAAAAACATTTCTTCCAAGCAAGTGCTAAGTTGTCTAACTAGTATGGTCAGCTTTCTTTTTCTTTTAACCATATAAAGTAATGAGTCTAAGGTTACTCTCCAATATAATCGTTGGGGAAAGATAACTGGGAATAAAATACAGAACTAAAATACTGTTTTTTTTTTTTACAATAATTCAAGCAAGTTAGCAGAAGATATGAATCTAAAACCCTCATGAAATTATTCAGTAACAATAGAAAAATCCTGTTTTTAAGGAAATAGTAGGAAAGAGTTCTTTAAACTATTCACATCATTGAAAAATAAAAGCTCACTGGAAAGTTCTTACCCAGTTCATTTATCAATCTTGCTGTTGCAAAATTGTCTGGAAACACTCCTTCTTTACCATTAAATTCACCCTCTACCAGCCAGCTTCTCCAGTCTCCTAAAATGCAAAATGAAGAATAAGTAAGATAATAGAGGTTATACTTAAATAAGGAAAAAAAATACAAAATAAGAAACAACCGGATTCCATTATTTTTACAAGAAAAAAAAAATGACCTAAACAGATCTTGAGGTCCTCTTAACAGAAAATATTTCTAATAATCCTGGTGGAATTGTTCAGGTGGTTAGAGCGTTGTCCCCATAGGCCAAGGTTGTGGGTTCAATCTCTGATCAGGGCACATACAAGAAGCAGCCAATGAATGCGTGAATAAGTGGCGAATGAATGCGTGAATAAGTGGAACAACAAATCGATATTACACACTCACTCTCTCTCTGTCTCTCTCTGTCTCTCTGTCTCTCTCTCCCCCTACTTCTTTTCTCTCTCTCTTCTAAAATCAATAAATAAAAAACAAAAAAATAAAGTAGTCCTCATATATTACTCCTAGCAGTAGTTATAAAATTCAGTTTAATATTTTTAAATAAGTCAAATAATTTAAAATTTTAATTTACAGAAAAACTCAGACATACAAAAGAAAGGAAGAAAAAACAAAAAAGGAAGTGAGAGAAGAGGGTGAAGACAGGATATGAATTTCCAAACCATACCTTACTTAACATTCTTCCCAACATTTTATATTCTAAATATTAATCATATTATTCACTGTTTATAAATTAACAGGATCTTGTTCAATTCTTTCCAAATACCATCCTTCTATAAGAAATTAGTCCAAACTGTATGAATATTAAAAATTACATACACTGTACCATCTCATCATTAATTTAAAACAATGGGAAGAGCCCTGGCCAAGTGGCTCAATTGGTTAGAGTGTTGTCCTGTACACCAACAGGTTGCAGGTTCAATTCCCACTTAGGGTACATATTGGAGGCAACTGGTTGATGTTTCTCATATCGATGTTTTCTTCTCCTTCTCTCCCCTCCTCTTTCTCTAAAATCAATAAACATATCTTTGCTTGAGGAGAAAAAAAAAACAATGGGAAGAAATTTAAAAAATTATTCAACAGGATTCCAGCAAAAACTAAATATTAACAGTGCTGTTCTATTACAAAAATAATCATAGGGTTCTTCCCACACCCTAGTATTACTGGGCTTTCTTTTTCTTTCACCTTAATTCATTTCAAGTTATACAACTACCTCGTTCTTTTAAATAGCTGCACCATTTGTCACAGTATAAAGATTCATAACCATTGCATGTTGAGGAACATTTAAATTGTTTTTTCCTATTTTTATTTGTCTTTTTATATTATAAAATACAGCAAACATTAAGTGGGGAAGAATGAAATGAGGTGGAAAAGGAAGTAAGAAGAGAAACATGGAAGGGGGTTAGGATTAGAGAAAAACCATAACATGATCGTAAATGGTAAGAATAATTCCCAGGCATCAATTACAACAAAGGCCAATAATAAATGTTAAAAAACAAACAAACAAAAATACTCTCTGAGCACTCACCATGTGCCAGGCAGGTTCTCAGAACACAGACTTGAACCGAAGTCCCAGCTCTTTCAGAGCTCACATGCTAGGGGGAATGTGAATATATCGAGAATTATTTCTATGACTAAGTTACATGATTCAGTGAAAAGCTGAGAAAGATCTTACCTTACTTATCAAATGGATTCTCTCTCCTTCTTTAAAAGTAAGTTCATTTTCATTAGGACCTTCATGGGCAAATAATGCTCTATAATATTCTTTAGCTAATAAATAATGTAAATAATGTAGTTTATATAAACTGTTTCTTTCAGCAAATACCTGTTAAGTATTTTGTGCAAAGAATGTGCACTAGAAGCTATTAAAAATGAATTTAATAATTTCAGCCAATACTATTTGTTGAGTTAAGTAACGATTTCATTCATCATTCATTCAACCACTCTCAAATTCCTACCGCATTCTAGGCACAGCTCTGACTGCGGGGTGGAGCCGCCTGGTGCTTCTACCTAGCGGGATTCAGTACTCTGACCAAGTAGTACAGTGTTGACAACGCCTTCAACAAATCGAATAATATATTGGAATGTATGTCATCCCTAGCACAAAATTACATTAAAACACCTTTAATTTTACTCCTCATGTCTGTTTTTGCTGTCTCTGCGCTCAGAGATCTGGATCCTGGTGACTGTGCAATTAAGGACTAGGACAGAGAACAATAAGATAAACTATTTTATTTTTACATCCTCATCTGAGGATATTATTTATCGATTGATGAGAGAGAGAATATCAATTCATTGCCTCTCATGAGCACCCCGACTGGGGATCAAATTCGCAACCTGTTGGTGTACAGGATGATGCTCCAACTGAACCACTCAACCAGGGAGATCAACTATTTTAAATTAAAATAAAGATAAACAAAAATTTCATTGACAGTTATCCAGCTTTTCCTAATGATACGTAGAACTAGATTAGTAATGTGACTGAAAACTCTGCCATGAAATAGAGAAAGATCTTAAAAGCTACTTAAGTGATAGCTCGAGACTTCTAACTTTTAAAATTCTCTCATTTAAGAATTAAAAAAAATTCTAATACCCATAACACAGTACTCTCATTTTAGAAACTCTAAAATAAATAATGATAGCATTTGAAATTTTACTATGGACTAATCTCTGAGCTAAGTACTTCCCATTCATTATAACTTCATCTGTAGAACACTTTGCACAAGGTAGGCACTATCATTACTCCTTTTATAAATCAGGAAATAGTTACATACCTGCCCAGGATAACAATAATTTAGTAGAACCCAGATTGAAACCTAGAAAGTACAACTCCAGAATGTGAGCTCTTAAACAACATCACTAAACTTCCTTACACTAAAATGGAGGAGAAAAGAAAGTCTTGATACTGCATTGCTGCTATCTAAATAAAAACATTTAGGTGATGTCATAATCCTTATTACAACTGTAGTTTAGTAGGCAATTCTCCACTGTAATGTGCTACAGTTACAGTAAGTCCTTCACCATCTTATACTACTGTTTCCTTGAATCCCCTCCCCAGCAATAACAACTCTAGTTGACCTTAGATTTTGTTAGTTAAAAATATGAACATACTGCTAACTTACCTATCACTGTGTATTCTCTTTATCTCTTAAGATATCCACCTTAATTTCTCCCAGTTCTAAACACCATATCTTCCGATGTGGTGTCACCTACAAGCACAGCAGATGTGCTCCCTGCTCTACCAACTTCTAGATCAGTGGTCAGAGCCGGCCTCTCAAGGCCACCCTGTGGGGTGACTCTGAGGCAACTCTCCCTGATGACAGCTCTGGAGGAGTGGGCATCATAAGCAGCAATGGAAAGATGACCAGTGAAGGCGTGATGCACAGGCATGGACATTCGCCCCAACGCACCCACTTGGGCTCTTAAGATGATGTGTATTACTGTGTGAATTCAAGTGCAAATGTAAAAAAATCATGGCATGGAAACCACAAGCTGCAGGACAACATGAGCTGTGTGACAAGGAAGTCAAAGGCAGTTTCTTGTCTCACAAAGGGATTTTGTGAGACAAGAAACACAGGAGGCCCACGGGGGAGATGTCACTGGGGAAGGACCCCTTGTCAGGCCCAGGCCAGGCTTCCTCATTTCCAGGTTCCCCATGTGGAAACACCACCCCCAACTCAGGTGTTGCCTAGCAACTGGTGCTTAGTCCTAGCATATGGTGCTTAGTCCCCTCCACACAGCAATTCCTGGACAGTTGGCAGGGTTGTCCAATGTCACTGGACCAGGTCAGTCCTATGACCCTAGTAATGATTTCCTGGTTGGGTGGCCTTGGCTCTGGCTTGTGGCAAGTGGGCAGCAGTGTGGCTTCCTTCACAGAACACCTCTCCAACTTCACAAAAGAGGTGCTGATGCAGGAATCCCAAAGAGAGGAAGGACACCTGACTCTAAGAGGAAGGAGGTGGAAGCCATTCAGGCAATTTTAAGAGCAAAGAATGAGAGACTTAAAACTCTTTGTAGTGATCTAGTACAGAAGTTGAAGATCAGAGTTTCAAATCAAGCAACAAATTGCTTCCTAATAACATCAGCTACAACAGACTTAGAAATCAACGTCTAAAAAAAACAGGTAGATAGTGCTAAAGAATTAAGTTGCAAAACCTGCAAAGTGACTTATACATTTAAAAAATTGCTTAATAAGAGAAATGATGGAGTTAATCTAAGTAAAGTTTTATCCATATTACCTTTTCTGATTTTTTCTCTTCTATTTCACTACAGGGTGTTCTTGTCCTACGTTTCACAGAGCCCTCTTTAAAAAGGTCTCCAAATCCAATTCCTCTAATTTTCTTTGGCTGTGTAACCAATCCAGGTGCACTTCGTTCCCACTCCCCAGTGGGGGGAAAGAAAAGGTAGGCCCAATCTAAACAGTTCCTGAAAGAATAATTTGTTTTTGAAGAATGACAGCTAGCATCCTAAATATCTTGATGTACCCCTTTCATAGTGTTTACATTCTATACCACCTAATAAAAAAAATGGTTGAATAAAAATAATAAATTCAATGAATGAGTACTAACGCATCCAAAAGAGTAAGATGTGCTTTATATTGAAGTTTTTCTGGATGTTGTGTAATTAAAGCAATATCAATATAGGTATTTTAATTACTAAAATGCTAATTAAGAAATCCAGAAAAACATATTATACAAGATCCTTATAGCAATATGTCAGATTCACAGCTTTGGAAAAACATGACATGAAATGTGAAACTGAAGCATTAAAGAAATAAAGTTAATAATTTTTAAAAGTTGTACGGTTCAATCTGATCAATGTCAGGGTGGGTTTCCACATGCAAAACCTGGAATATCAGCAAATTTTTATTTTAAAAAGTCAACAGTTCATGACCTGCCATTTTAACTCATGGATAAAGTAACATAAGTGTAAATTTGAAGCAATCCATGAAAATTTTAAATAAAAACAGTATAAAGTATTTTTAACAGTTGAACATTATATGATAAGAAATTTCCTTCCACATTTTTGCTCAGCAGCAAAGGCTCTTCTGTAGAGGCCTCAGTGAGTCCGTGAATGACCCCGCGGAAAAGCGTGTGGGCTATTTTTTCAGTTCATTTTTCTGGGTAAAAGTAGCACAGCTCCTAACAGCTGTGTGAAGGGCCTTGTAATCTAGGAAATAAAGTTCTTGAGTAAGTCATCCATAAAAATTCCGGAACCATTTCAGAGTCGGGGGAGGGGTGGGGAAAGACACATCCTACCAGCTCACTGAACTGAGTCTGCTGAAGTTTAACAGTAAGAATAGCACCGGGTGGTGACGGCGACGTCCTCACCAGGGGTCCAAACGCCGCAGCCGGAGGCTCCGGGGTGGCTGGGCTGCTCCTGCTGAGGTCGCTGCAGCCCCGGCCGGCGCGGGGCAGTGGGTGCGGTCCTCTGTGCGGGACCAGGCTGTGCAGTGGCGCTGCTGCTGGAGTGGGCATTTGACGTCGATGCAACGCGTGCTTCTTGAACGGGGCTCACTGCCCTGGAAAGAGCAGGACAGCGCCTGTCCCTGTGACAGTGGCAGCTCAGGGAGGAGGAGCTGGGTCGGCTTTGGGATGCGGTCTTCCTGATTGGCCAGTCCAGTGTCCGAGTCCGCGAAGGCCTGGGGCCCGTGATGGCCCCGAAGCTGGAGGTTAAGTCTCCTCCTGGTCCCCAAGCCCCGAGACGGCGGCCTTCATTGGTGCCTGGAGGTGGAATAGGCACAGAAGTCCAAGGACCCCGGGAGCAGGAGTCCTTTTTGCCCACATGTTGGATGAACATCATTCTTGTCCTCCTGTTCCTCATGGCCATGGAGTGCCAGGTCCTGAGGGCGGGGCGGCCATGGCCTGTGTGGGGTCCAGTTAAGTCATCGCCCGTCCTTTCTCGCCCAGGTGACTACCTTCTGGTCCCGCGTGCCTGTGTCCTGGGTCTTCCCAAGTAGGATTCACTGGACGCCGCCCTGGAGCCCTTTCCTGTGGGCCTCTGCGTTCCTGTCAGTGGAGGGGCAGCTGGATTCTTGGCGCTGCTGCACCCTGCCGGCCCCGTGGCCCCAGTGTAGCTCCAAAGGCTTCCATTTGCCCACAGGGTGGAGCCAAAGCCCCTGGGCCCCTTTGATCCCTGTCCTGTCCCTCTTCATCCCCTACCCTGCCACCCCTACACACACACACGCACAAGCCCTACAGTCTGGGAACTCTTCAGCCTCCATGACTCTGTTCTTAGTTCTCACCCTACCTTCTCCAGCTGGGCTAGATGGTCCCCTAACTCATCTGAGACACTCCTGTCTCCCTGTCCTCAAGGTCACAGAGCAGGACTGGGCTGACCTTGGGCACCCGGCTCCATTCCTTCCACAGCCCTGCCATGGGGCCCTGTTCTGCCTTTTCTCTGCCCACAATGGCAGGCCCTGCACGGGATTCTAGGCTTGAGGAAATGATGATTATTATAAAAACAAACAAACAAACAAAAACCTAAAAATATGTATTGGAGTGCAGGCCCAGGGGATGGAAATAGAGTCCCACCAAGTCTGAACAGTCTTCCCTAGGACACAGCAGGAGGTGAGGACAGGCGGATGGATCTCTGTTATTTATTCTGCCCTTCCTATTTAAGAACATCAACAATATATCAAAATATATAAAGTTTTGAGAAGTTACAACTTTCAGCAACCAAAGGCACCTGTTGACTAGGCTCAAGGAGGTCATAATGCATATCTGTATATAGGCACTATTATTACAGTTTCAATATTACAATTATGAATTATTCAGAAGCCCAAAAGCATGACCTTTTAACATCATGGCTGAATGACACTCTGTTGTGTCATGTGGCAATTTATTACACTGTCCCCCAAATAGTCAAACATGGTAGTTACCATTTATTTGGGTCTTAATCTGTACCAATCACTTGCTAAGCACTGCACATGAATTATATCTAATTTACATAGCCACCCACAGGCTTAACATTACGGAATATTACTCTTCCTTTTTTAAATAAGTAAACTAGGCAAACAGTAGTTAAGAACTGTCCCAAGTCCATACAGTTTGAACTAACAAAGCCAACATTTGAATTGAATTCTAAATGTCTCTAAAACCAGTCTTTTTATGTTATATTAGAGTTGATATTCAATATTATTTTATATTAGTTTAAGGTGAAATATGATTTCATATGATTTTACTCATATGTGGAGTCTAAATAATAAATTTAAAAAAAAAGAGAGAATTAAGACTCATAGATGCAGAGGACAGACTGATAATAGCCAGAAGAAAGGGGGATTTGGAGAATGGGTCAAAAATGTGAAGGGATTGTGAAGTACAAGTTCGTGGTTACAAAGTAGTCACAGAGATGTAAGGTACAGCATAGGAAATATTGTCAATAATATTGTAATTACTATGTGTGGTGCCAGGCAGGTACTTGAATTGTTGGAGGATCACACTGTCAGTTATATAATTGTTTAATCACTATGCTGTAAACCTGATACTAACATAAAATAATATTGAATGTCGACTGTGATTTAAAAAATAAAATTAAAAAGAAAGGAAAGCACTTCCCTAACCCAACAAGCAGAGCCTGTGAGCGCGGCTCCAGCCTGGTCGCCAACCTCTCCCTGAGTCACACACGACAGCAGGCGAGGCCTCACTGACTGGCGTCCTCGTGCCGTCAGAGTCTGCAGCCTCTGTGCGTGCTGTGCCCTAAAACTTGGACAACCCTCCCACCTCTGTCTGCCGGCGAACTCCTTGTCCTTGGTCCCCGTTCAGCCCCCTGTCTCCTTCTTAACAAAGTCTCCTCCAAAGCCTGACGTGAAACCGAGTGCACTCCTTTTCACACATGTACCTACTCACTCATCTTGTCATGCTGGAATCCAAATCTTCCCCTCTAAAGTCATCTTCACCGGGGTTGAGATCTACCTCGTCTGGTTCATCCTGCTGTAACCTAATGTGAAAGTGGGTCACGTCCCTTTTCTTTCCCATCGGCCTCTACTTCAGCCCGAAGGCACCGCCCATCTCCACCCAGAGCTTCACCGGGCTCACTGGTCCTTGTCCTCAAGTGTCTCCTCCACTGTCTCACCTTCCACAACCACCTACATTGTCCCAGTGCCACCACGGTGCTCACTGCATGGGACTGACACCACCTCATCATTTTTTAATTCTCATTCTCCCACCCCCAACCCCTTGGCAACTGTCAGCTCATCGTTTAGATTTGTGTTAAATGTCACCTCCCTTTACCCACCCAAGGTCATTCTCTCTCTTTCTTGCCAAACACCTATATTTGACCACTCATCATGGTTTTGCACCAATCGTGGCCACTTTTATGGTCACGGAATTAGATGTGGACAGGTGACCATTTGTGTTCAGTGAGTTTTAGAGAGAAGTCAGCTGGGAAAGGATTGAGCTTGTAGGAAGGATTTTTTCCTGATAAAATGAGAGAGCCACACTAGGACAAAGGTTATCTTTCCCATCTTCCCCTACCTCTTTCTCCCTTCTGGCTTTCAAGCCTGTAAGAGAAGGTAATGTCTACAGCTATGGCAACCATCTTGCCACCATAAAGCAACAAGCCTGAGGAAAATGCCAAAATGTTTAGCATGGGGGAAGAAAAGGATGGAAATGCCTTGGTAATTAATGACATGACCAAATTACTAAACCCACCCTGGGATCAATAATATCTGGGCTTTTAAAATAAAAAAATTAGCCCTGGCTGGTGTAGTGTAGTGTATTGAGTGTAGACTATGAACCAAAGGGTCACTGGTTTGATTCCCAGTCAGGACACATGCCTGAGTTGTGGGCCAGGTCCCCAGTGAGGGCCACATGAGAGACAGCACACATTGATATTTCTCTTCCTCTCTTCCCCTTCCCTTCCCCTCTCTCTTAAAATAAATAAATAAAATCTTTTAAAAAATAAATAAAAATAAAATAAAATAAAAAATGTATGTCTCTAAGAGTTGTGCCACTGTTAGGTCTTCTATGACTTGTGGCCAAAGCATCTTAATTGATACTCCTAACACCCTGTCGGAAGCAGCAATTCCATCATTCTCTCTCATATTCCACTTATTTTTTATCTTTATAAATCATCAAAAGTGATCATATTTGGGAATGTTGTTCCTTAGTTTTATTCCTCAAGGATTATGGGAGCATAAACCTTGTCAATTTTGTTAGTGCTGTATTTCCAGGGCCTAGAACGGTGCCTGGCACTTTGTAGGAGCTCAGTAGTTAGGGCTGTGCTCCACAAGCGCCAAGAGGGATGAATCCCTTTGGTAACAACTCTCTGATTCTCGTTTGTCTCATGACAGATTGTGAGCTCCTGTAGGTCAGAGACCCAGATTTTATGGATTTTTATTTCCCTCAAATCTAACAGACGGTCTTGCTTGGAGTACAATAGGTAAATGATATTTTATGAATGGATACAAATGCTGTCTGGATCCTTTCTTCAATGACCACCTCTCTACTTAAGATATAACTTCTGAGCATCCAATATTGGGTGCCTTGATAAAGGAATTCTAACGTGTTATTTTAAAAGAGATGAGTTTACGAGAAAATTTTATGATAGAGTCTTAAACTGGCAAAAAATATTAAAGATTGACCTTGTAGACCAAGTTTCCAATGAAACACTTCTAGTGATGAAGGGCTGATCATCTCAGGAGACAGGGCCTACAATGAGGTTGGAATTACATTAAATGTGAGTGGCCTCAAACAGGCCTCTTTGTCACCGACAGCTATTGTTCAGCTGCTATCTATTCATCTTGTCACTTTGGCTCTGTGGCAAGTGGACAGCAATGTGGCTTCTTTCACAGGAAACCTCTCCAACTTCACAAAAGAGGTGCTGATGAAGGAATCCCAAAAAGAGGAAGGACACCTGACTCTAAGAGGAAGGAGGTGGAAGCCACTCAGGCAATTTTAAGAGCAGAGAATGAGAGACTTAAAACTCTTTGTAGTGATTTAGAACAGAAGTATGAAGATTAGAGCTTCAAATGAAGCAGCAAACTACTGCCTAACTACATCAAGTACCACAGAAATAATGAGAAATCAAACTTCTGAAAGGAAGGCAGATTGTGCTAAAGAATGAGTTGTAGAAGCTGCAGTCAGCCATTCAGTCAGGAAATTCTGGAGCTGGCCCTGTACCATCAACCCCTGCATTACCATCCCTCGGTTATAACACCAACCCTCATGTTTCTGCTGCTTACAACATCAACTAAAACAGAAAGACTTAGAAATCAAAATTCTGAAAGGAAGACAGGTAGTGCTAAAGAGTAAGTCGCAGAAGCTGCAGTAAGCCACTCACTCAGGAAATCCTGGAGCCAGCCTTGTACCATCAACTCCTGCATCACCATCCTTGGATTGTAACATCAATCCTTATGTTTCTGCTACTTACAACATCAACTACAACAGAAAGACTTAGAAATCACACTTCTGAAAGGAAGACACGTAGCACTGAAGAATAAGTTGCAGAAGCTGCAGAAAGCCACTCACTCAGGAAATCTTGGAGCTGGCCTTGTACAAAGTATATCCATGGAAGAAGTGATGAGAGTTCAACAAGCACAGTTTGATGCCGAAAATAAAATAATAAGACAGAGTAGCTTAAACCATGATAAGCTACTTACTTCTTTGACAGTGATCAATATTTGGAGAAGAAATCAGCACAAATTCTGCATAGGGAAGCTTTGCAATGCCCACAATGGTCTTTTAGGTCAATCTGAGCTTATTTCACCACAGCCCTCCACCGAATCAATGACCTCAGAAATGCACAATCTCTCTGAAGGTAATGAAATTTGATGAGCTCAATGAGTCTTCTAAATTGCTCCAAGAAGAGCTTCAAGAGCTGAGAAAAATCAATGCAGGAAAAAGAGGCAGCAATTAGAACTCTCAGGAAAAATCACCAGAGATTGTCAAATTAAATGGCTGCCACCTCTGAACTAGAAAGAAAAAAAACATGAATTGGGGGAATTCTTTGCACACTCATGGAGAAATGCTGCCCCAGGAATTCACGCGTACAGAACACACCTCCGCGTGAAGAAACCCTCCCATGTGGGCCAGCTGATCCATGTCAGTGGAAAAAGAATTCTCTAATGGGGATTTGGCAAAAATGTTTCTTAAGAAGTTCTCTAACTTGCTGAGTCTCTCCCTCCTGGAGTCAAGAGACTTAAGTTAATGGATCCATGAAATTCTTCTCTGCCTCAATGTTTTATGGTCCTTAGAGTTAACAGCCCTAGCTAGCTTACCCTCAATTTGCTTGTCTCCCGTTTAATGTACTGTCCCGGTCCTGTCTGCCACCGGACCTGAATTTACAACCTAATGTTCTGTACCCCAAATGTTTACCTTACTGAATGTACTGCCCGCTTATCTATCCCCTTCCCATATATCCTCATGACCTCACTGAAAACCCCTGATTCTGGCATGAGTTCATGAATATCCAATCCAATCCAAATGAATCCTAAAACTTCTAATAAAAAGCCTGGCTGAGCTACGCCCGAGGCCTTTTCCAGACCAGAAGGGAAAGACCCGTGGCATCCAGACTTCCTTCTCCAAGTGTGTCTCTGGGTGAGATTGATTCATGCATTCAGTAGCGGTCACCATGGATTTTGCGGGACGAAATCCCAGCAATGAAAAAACTGATTCAGAAATCAAGCAACTAAAGGAGAAACAAGGTGTTTTACAAAAGCTACTTATGGGGGGAAAAGCTCTTAAAGCAAAAAGTGATGAATTCCTCTCTGTAAGTGAAAATTTCACTAATAAAGTGAGCAAAATGAACTTTTGAGGCAGGCAGTAACCAAACTGAAAGGGAGACTATTGAATTTTGAAGGTGACATGTGGAAACTAAAACAGAAAAATGAAAAATTAATAGAAATATTGAGGGAAGAAGAAACAGAACATAAAGCGGTACTAAAGACAAATCTGTGACTTTCTCTGATGAGGAAAGAGCAAGAATTAGAGTATGTTGCAGTGACAAACAAGGCTCTTGCTGTAGAGCAACTATTAAAAAATAATAAAAAGAACTGAGCAAGAGTGGGAATTAAATATAGTGTCCTACCCTATAAAAATTCTGTAGAAGATTCTAGGCATCCGCATATTTTTTAGACACCCAGGTAATTCCATATGCCACCAGGATTGAGAAGAATTGTACCAAGCTACCTTTCTAGCTTAGTTGCTCAAAATTCCTCGGAGGTGCCTATAGCCATTTCATGAATACACCATACTTTCTCTGGTCCTTCTGTGAAATCATCTTTGCTTTTTTGCTTTTCTAGTCAACACATTCTGTTCATTATCTAAGTCCCTGCATACTACCACCTCAATATCATGCATACTAAGTAGTCAACTGATAGTTGTCAAAATATAAATTTGAAAAATGAAATATATATATATAAATTGTCCTAATAACTAGCAGAAGCCAGTTACCTGATATCTATACATAGTGGTTAATTTTGTTATTGCATGTTTAACATTTGGTTAAGTCTGTTTCAGGTGGGGCTATAAATAAAGAACATTGTTTACTGCTCCTTAAGAGGTCAAGATTACCTTTAGGTTCAGACTGAAGTGTTATATTACACATATCAAAATGTTTTTTGCAGAACATTATAGATAGGTGGTGTTTCCTTTTTGGTAAGCACACTAAATATAAAATACAGTAGAGTCCTGCCACAGCTCCCCTCTCAGTCACTGTGTTCCACGGACTGTCATGGATGGAGAGGCATTTGAGTTTAGCACCTCCAGTAATAAATACCCTTAACTGAGTCTTAAACACATGGATCTTGATTTGATGTATTTTACAGAATCAGATATCTCATTTAAAAATTTCTGAGCTGTGATAAAGCCAGTCCTTTCCCGTCACCAGTAGATCTTGCTTTAGAAAAGGAAAACAAACTAATATACAACTTTCAGCAACATCGGAAATGTCATTAAACCTGAATGGAGGCCTAATTCATTTTGGAGTTCAAGTATACGTTGAAAGAGTCAGTTACTTTAATCATGAAGACAACCACCATAATACCTCTGCAGAGCAAAATTATCCCCATTTGCTATTCACCAGTGAGAAGAACTTACTATAGACTCACCTGCCTCTGTTGAGGGCCTTCAGCCAGCTCCTGTCACCCATGTTTGCCCTTTCAGGTTTCACCCAGCAATGTTGAAACTTGGGGCCAAAGTAACCAGAGGGCAAGAGAACAACAGACAACAAACACAGATTCCTGAGGCTGATGGTTTTTATATGGACAGGCCAGAAGGCAGCGGAGACCTCTCCACATGCGTCCCTCCCAAAGCTGTGCCCTAGGTCGAAGAGAATGACCTTCCCCACTGGAGCAGAGCCCTGCTCTTCAAACAAGGGTATACAAGGAGCTGTGCTCCCCTGCCAGAACCTCCAAACAAGCTCTCACAGTCCAATATAAAACCACAAGAACAGGCCATGGAATCAAAGCACTGTGCTCTTGTCTCTCACAAACCATGGAGATGATATTCTTGATTCATTCTGCTTTCAGTGATTGTGGTCTTTTGGGAGGTGCTCCTCAGTCCCTCATTGTTTCCTACCAAATGCTGAAATGTATCAAGACAGAGATATTTGTGCACTAAGACCTTAAAGGGTATGCGGTCCAAGAACCCAAAAATAGTCTTTGACAAGCAATGGGATAAAGGATATGATTTCTGTCTGCCCCCAAGGAGCCTCCTGCTTGCAGTTGGGGAGCTCATCCGCTCCCGAGATTCTGTTCTAATTTCAATCAGTAACATGGCAACGTATCATGTTACTTCTCAGGATGGCCCAGGAGGAGGACGGCATGTTGGTGAAGAGTCACGCACTCTGCGGATTGGTTACATGTGCCCAGGAATGAAGAGGAATCCATGTTTCTCACCTTGGGAAATGTAGCCCTAACGTTTTACATCTAAGAGAAAGCACTAGTGGAATGTGGGACGGCAAGCAGGACCCATGTGTGTGACAGCAGAATTTCCTGTGGGTAAACCAGGATGGCATATTTCCTAGAGTTAAGTCTTGCTCTTGCTAAAATCTCTCTCTCCCTGGATCAAAAGAACAAATGCTAATGCTTAACTAGCTTCCTTAGACCGATGCTAATCCTTTCCAAGTTCAGCCATACCTCTTGTCTTTGCATAATCCTTTTGATGTACCTTCCAGGCCGTCTACCACCTAAATAAAGCGAATCTACAATCTATACATGGCTAATGGGTACCATTCTGATGTAATGTCCTGGAGAACAGCAATAAAAGGCCAGTCAATATGACCCTCGGGGCCTCTCCAAGATGATAATGGAGGGGTCCCGTGGCCCCAGAATTTCTAGTCCAGTGTATTACGTGTGAAATTATTTACACGCTGCCATGGCATACGAATCCTGCTGGCCAGAATTCATGACAAGATATCACCAGTGGGAACATATCTTGTTTTGAAACATTTAAAAACAAGAGGACTTTTAATCTATAAGCCAGTTTTCATGTATCCACTCCTGGAGACCAAGGCATAAATACACACGACTATAAAATATTCCCTAAAAAACAAAATACCCTCATAAAATCAACAGTTCTCCAAGTCATCACTGCAGTGAAGTCTTACCAAAAAAGACAAAAAAGGTAGAAACGAGATTGAAACACAAATTGTGATTCCTAATGATCCCTCTCCCAGCCCTGCAGTCACCTCCTCCTTACTGCCCCAGAGCAGCATGGGCCCGCTCCGCCCTTCCCTCTGAATCTGCACAGAGCACTCCAACTTGCAGCTCAAACAACCAGCCTCCAAGAATACTATGCTACTTGCAATAACTGTTTGCCTGGGAGTACTTGCCAGGAACTGCAAATGGCCATGGGGCTGATGGAGAAACTCAGTCCATCTCTTGCCCTCTCCCGGGTCTGTATCCCCAGCAACCTAGCCTTTTCAGTGGGTTTTCTGGAAATGCTATTTGGGAAGCAGAACAAAAACTCTGAAATACATAGTAAGGGAGTAAGCCCTCACAGAAAGGTAAAACCTGGCCAAGCTCTCTATAGCACCGCTGCTCTCAGATGACAGGCTGCGGGAAAGGAAGGGCAGGAAACACTGGAGCTCCAGAGCCTCGGTCCTCACTACAGGGACGGCCTCCTGCCGTCTTGGGGCCAGAAATCCCAGGGTCCTTTGATGGTTGTGCACTGACCCCTAGACTGGGCTTACACGCACTGGTTGTCAGAAGTTTCTGGTCCTGCTGGGGTCAGGGAGGAGTCACAGAATGGCCCACTCTATCCTCTAAGCTCTACAAGTCGGACTGGTTCAAATTGTCTTGAGTTTGGGGAGCTCTGTGGGCTACATTGGAAGTCGTCTGTTAAGATGTTTCTGTGGCCACTTGGATAGTCCCCCTGCTGGGGGAAAAGGGCACTGCCATGGGGCTTCTCCCGGGAACTCCGACGGTGCTCCTGACTGCTCCTGGCCTCCTCTGTCCTCACGTGGAGAAGGTGGTGACAGCCAGTGGCAGAAGTGTCCAGGGCCCCTGGGACACGTAGGACAGGTCACTGCTGACCAGGAAAGCCAGGAAGTCCACCAGGAGCCACATGGTTATCATAAAGAAGACAGTGTGGTGACCCAAGATGTTCAGCAGCTGGAGACGGTAGATCCATGACTCTCTCACTACCTTTATGGAGAAAATACTCTGAAGCGAGAGGCATAATGTGGCTGCCAGAGTAGTATCAAATTACAACTCAGAAACAGTGGTCCGCAGGAAGCCGCTGATGTTGAGGTTGAATGACGAGTACACCAACGGTCAGGCAAAGGTGCAGGCAACGGATACAGCCTGCGGGTGCCCCAGACTGGCAGCGCGAGGGCCCGGAGGTGGGGAGGCTCCACGCACGTGCCAGGCACCAAGCAGTGGTGGGAGCCCCGCGCACTGCTCCAGGATGTGGCACAGAGGCAGTGTCACAGGGAACATAGAAGGTGCCCAGGATCATCTTGTTGACAACGTTGATGACGGCAGTGAGCACTTACCAGAAGAGGCCCTGGTAAGGGCCTCAGCGCGCTCGTGGCACCGCCGCTTCCACCCACCGCCATCCAACCTCTGCAGCCACTATCCGCTTTCCAGCCCTTGGATTTTGAATTTTTTTTCCCACAGTGACGTGAACTGTGTAAGAGTAAGGTTATGCTTAAGAAATCAAGCAATGGATGGGGCTCAGGAATGATTTGTAATCAGTTTTAAAATCCTTATGGATTGTTTTCATCTTTTTTTTAGTATAAATAATATCTAATTTATGTTTTTTTTTAATATTTTATTTGTTTATTTTTAGAGAAAGGGAAAGGGAGAGAGAAGAAGAGGGAGAGAAACATCTATGTGTGTTTGTCTCTTGTGCGCCCCCTTCTGGGACCTGGCCTGCAACCAAGGCATGTGCCCTGGCTGGGAATCCAACCAGCGACCCTTTCTTTCACAGGTCCAGCACTCAGTCCACTGAGCCACACCAGCCAGGGCTGATTTATTTCTAGATGAGGCATTTCTTTTTTTTCTAATTGTTGTTCAGTTACAGTTGTCCCCATTTTTACCCTCCTTGATCTCCCCTGCCCCGACCGACCAACCCCTGCTCCCAAAGACTTTCCCCACCCCATTGTCCTTGTCTGTGGGTCCTTTGTACATGTTCCCTGACTTGACTCTTCCCCTTCTTTCCCAGTTACCCCCACACCCTCTCCCCTATGGTCCTTGTCAGTTTGTTCTTTATTTCCATGTCTCTGGTTCTTTTTTTGCTCATTTGCTTGTTTTTTTTTTGTTTGTTTGTTTGTTTGTTTGTTTTTTATTAGGTTGCACTTATAGGTGAGATCATATGGTATTTGTCCCTCACCTCCTGGCTTATTTCACTTAGCATAATGCTCTCAGTTCCATCCATGCTGTTTTCATCTTTTTTACACTTCATTAAGTTGGTTCTTTCAAATTCGCTTTTTCCAGATGACAGAAGTGTAACTTCTGTTGAAACTGCGAAGAGCTCCCTTGCTAAGACTATTTGGGTTTCAAAATTTTAAAATCTTGGTCTCTAAGTCAGTAACACAATTTGAGCAAAGTACTTTCCTTTCTGCCAATCATTGGGTGTCCAGGGAGGTAGAATTTGTAAGATGGTAGGAGCTCTATTGTGAATATAATACAAATGAACAGGGGTGTCTCCCCCAAAGAAAGGAAGTACAGAGCCTCCTTTCTCTTAACCATACCCATCACTGTAAAATGTTTTTTGGAAGAGGAAAAGAGAAGCTTCTATTTTTTAAACAATCTACTCCATGCCAAGTACTCTGCGAGGTACTTTATATAAGTCATTTCAAATTCTCCCAATCTTGCTGTGATAATAGAAAATATTATCTCACAGTTCTCAGTGAAAAAACAGACTCACAAATGTTTAGTAAACATCACAGAGGTCTAGAAGTTTTAATGATCTTTTTTTACTATTTGCACTTTTTTTATTTACAAAACTGAAAAATATAAAATAATTTTCATTGTACTCTGCAATAAGCATATGCTGAAGATAATGGAAAATAACCAATAGAGACTGACACAACTGGCAATAGAATTCTTTATTATTAATTTTTCTTTTTGAAGGAGAAGCATGCTTTTTTACAGCACCTGTAAATAAGTCAGTGAGTTTTGCCTGTCTGGTAAAATATATAAAAATTTTCCCGCCCACCGTGGATGGTTAGCACACCACAGCGCCAACTATATTACGTTGTCATTACAGAAGACAGGTCAGGTGAAAACAAAGGTAAATTTTTATGGCTAAAAATATCCATAGTAGCAACTTTTAAAAGATGATTCTTGGTCATTTTATTGCTATAGTAAAATAAGGCCATTAAATTTGTGACACTTCTTATTTCTGGTTTTAACTGATTGTCTCATTCCGTTCAAACATTTGAAGTGTAAATGCAAGCAAAAAAATGTTTAGTGACAAATGTAGAGAGCACTTGGGTTTTTTCCCCCCTCTGATCACAGTAAGAAGCATATAAAAAAGAATCATCTGTTACTCCTGGCCCACTTTCTCTTCCTCTCTTCAGACCTAAATTTTCTAAAGATGTTTCAGAACTAAATTTTGTGAAGAAGCTTTGTGGTCACACACCCACACACCACTGATACTGCAATACACTTAGGAATATTAGTGATGTTGTGTGTTTCAAAAATAACAAAGCTGAACAATACATTCACAAATAATGTAGCAATGACTAATTCTGTGCTACTCACCTCTGGTCTGCCATTTATGCTTACTCACAACAAATAAAGATTTAACTCCCAATAAAAGCTATTATTACACACCAATTTGTGTTACAAAATTTATGAACAGGAATTAGTAAAATTCCCATATCTAGAACAACTGTTAAAATACTAGATTAAAGTAATCAGTTTTCCCTTTGAATATGAGCTTGTTTGGTTTTCTTTACTTTGTGGTCAAAGGCAGAAAAATTAAGACAGTACTTTAATTATTTTTCTATTCTGACTGAGGAAGTTCATAAGCAAATACTTTAAATGCCCTTCTGGACTCATGGCCATCTTGATTTTATGTGCTGGTGAGAGAATGACCTGCAGAAACTTTAAGAATAGCCCGAAATCTGCTAGAAACTTCCCCCACCCCATTATTAGGGAGAGGAGGAATCACTTAATTGATTTTCCCAGAGAGAAAGCTGGAGGATGATTTCTAAGATACATTGTTTATATTTACACTTCAGGACTTGCATTAAAAGATAATACTATATTGTTAATAAAATGAATTTTAACCTACAAAGAAAGGAGAGCCGAAGACTAATACTTTATTTTATAATAACATTTAATCCATTGGAATTTTATACAAAATAATAGACTGTTCAGACAGCATTCAAGCTGTTTATGCAAATAGTATACATAAAGAAGAAATTAAGCATAAGAATATTCAAGCAAAGACATAGCATTACTAACTCGACCATTTCTAAAATCAAGAAAGCACTACCCAAAACAATCATATTATTGCTTTACATACATACACTTTTTTGAAGCTGTACTGTGTACAGCTACAGTGATCAATCCATTTCTGTACTGATGTATGTGAATGTATATGCATGGTTCTCTGGAGATTTGAGGGAGAAAGAGGTTAGAAAGAACTAATTTGGTTGGCATGTAAACCCCAGCTCAGAAAGTAAAGTAGATGGAGCTTCCTTACAGTCTTTTTTTTTTAAGTACAAGTGTTGATACTTTATTGTTTTTATTTAATTTTATTATTATGAACATTAAATTTTACTCAATTTAAATGATTGTCTTGTATTCTGAATTTACATCCTTCCCATTTTTGTGATGCTAGACTTATCTTTTTCTTTTAAGATGAAATGATAACAGTTGATAGTTGCTCTTTTTTTGATGTCCTTTCTTGATGAGTTAAAAACATTGGCAACTAAGGCTAGTCTTTCTGTGCATAATTCTTATATACACCATTGCTGAATTGGCTTCAGTTTTATAATTTTTGGAACTGAAGACACAGTAACTACATTTAAGAAACTGACATGATTAGAAAGTGTTGATTCTATATGAATCTACCTCCATGAAGAAAAATTGCGTGAATATACATCAAATGATCACCCTGTACCTACCCACTGGCCAAGATCAGTCTTGACCATCTGTTTCATGAGTTGTAGCTCCTCAACTAAACAATCAAGGAATATCAAGAGACAACACCAGATTATGTTAAAACATTTTTACACTAAACATTTGGGGCTTAGGATCTTCCATTCCTGTCCATACTCGCGTTGGATGAGTTTTGTTTGTTTCAACTCGAGTTTATTGTAGATGAAGAGAAAGGAAGTTGAGGCAGAGGAACGGTGTTAGAGTTCAGGTTCCAAGTGGTTGCGGCCGCTCATGGAGCGCTCATGCAGGTGCTCATGGAAATGATTGTCATGTTCTCTCCACCTAGGGACCTGGAAAGAAAACAAGACTAATGCACTTTATAGTTTCTTTCAGTGGGCTGGTCAGAGATTAGTACCAAAACAAAGGCGTTTTCCATAATTATTATCCATGCTTAGAGAGAGCAAGATATAAAAATTGCTTGAGTTGGGGAGAAAGAAAAGAAGAGAAATGTTTACCTCCCCCACCATGACTGCAGTCCTTCTTCCCCAGCCCGTTCTCCCCAAAAACCTCATTGAAGACACCCAGGCATCTCTCACTCTTAGGCTTTGCAGGAAATAATTTTTTTGGGGGGGTGGGATGTCAATGGAGCAAAGAGGTAGAAACTAGAGGATAGAAAGAGGCTCATGTTTTGTTATTCACAGAACTTCCTGTGTACTCACTGAGTTTCTTCACTTTACACGTTCTACCAGTTTTCGCCTACTTTTCTATATGGTATAAAATTTCATGCCCAGGACCCCTATTATTTTTGTGAGTAGATTTTTACATAACTCTCAGAGGAGAGAAAGGACACTTGCTTCAGACTTTTCTTCATCTAATATCTACTTTAGAAAATACCATACCTACTGATTTTATCTGTATGGACACATTGTCTTAATGTTTCTCTATAAATAAAGATTTCATCCAGTTTCATCACATGAATGCGCGCGCATACACTCATCTAGGCTTGAGGTGAGCAAAACTTTCACTAGTGGAATCATCATTTACATCCTTAGTTAGAACACTGCACAGTACCTCCCAAAAAACAGAATCATCAAAGCAGTTCTGGTCAGGTGGCTGTCCCCAGATTGGAAGCTTTAGAATTAAACCTGTGAAAGTGGGGAGAAAATAAGTCATGTTATGATGGTGAACAAGAAAACTTACTTGTGTAAGTAATTAAAGACTTTCTTTTTAGAAAATACTTTCAATTAAAGTAACTACTGTTATGAAATCATCCCCTTGAGCTTACATGATTATTATCAGATTAGCACATTTTCAAATTTACCAATCAATGTTTGTGAATAATCTGTTATGCTGAAAGCATGTGTACAGGGAAATGTTTACTTTTGTGCCGACCTGTGATCAGCCCTCCAACAGCTGCTGTTCCGATGGAAGAACCTAGAGCGGCTGCTTGCATGGCAGGGGTAGACCTAAGAAGCCAAAAGGAAAGAATCTTATTAACTTTGCTGCAAGACATCAGCAAGCAAATCTCATCTCCTGAGGGCGTGCATGACTGCCATCTTCAGGCCAGAGCGCAGCATTACACATCAGTACACAAAGGTTTGTTACACATTTTTTTTTTTACCACATATTTATTTTCTTTGAAATTCTTAACATAAAAAAAATTCTTATAAGCTCTTAAGCTAGAACTACCCTTTTCTTCAGAGTGATGGAAAGATTTTCCTTAGAAAGCGTTTGGTATTTTCTAAAAATGTGGTGCCAGGTTTGATCCGTGATCTGTTTCATTTGACAAATATTTATTGAGCACTAGTCCATGCCAGTTTCTCTTCTAGGCACCGAGGATAGAGTAATAGACAAAACAAACACGAGCTTCTATCTCTCCTCATTCCATCCCAACAGGAACTATAATGAAATTCAAAGGTCAGTAAGGTCAAAAAAGCTCATTTTAGCATATGTTGTAGAGACAACTCATTGAAGATACTAAAGTATATTGCTATATGTCATCTTAGAAGTAGGCACCTTAAAATGAAATGAGTAAAAAACTCTCAATTTTGGGAATGGAAGAATGTAATAATAAGTTATTGAAATGCATAAGGATGTTACATGAGTGGCAAATGCACTAGGAATGCAGGAGTCTCCTTAGCGTGCCTCACTCTTAGCAGGCAATTAATAGCCAGCTGTTGAACGACTGAAGGAGTAATTACAGAAAAAGAAACAATTGGAAAACTGAGTGTGTTGGTGTTTCATCCTCATCATTCAAGGGAAAGAATGCACTAAATTCAGATTTCTTTTTTTTCCCTTTATTTAAAAGGTTTAACATTTTTCTACTGTATAAAAAATTATAGAAGTAACACATAGTCATTGTGAAAATTTTAGAAACCACTAATATGAAAAAAGAAGGGAAAACATTTAATTTCCCTCAAATCCTATCAGTATAAAATGTAAAATATAAAACAAATACTTTTATAACAATGAAATCATGTTATAATACCAATGTTCCCTTTAATTTTTAATGTCTTTTTATGTCAATAAATTGTAGATCTGCATCATAATATTACTTGCTACAGAGCATTACACTACATAAATGTACTATAATTATCCAACTACATGTCGGGTATTTAGATTGCTTCCAATGCTGTATTTTTTAAAAAATGATTGTGAGAATATATCCTCTTATGAACAGTGTGAATTGCCCAATAATTTCTGTAAAATGAAATCTATCTAGAAATGAGAGTATTGGTTAAAGGTAATAAACCACTAAGGGTTATTCCAAATTGAAAATACAGAATCTATATCCCCCTTTCTCTACTTTACCTACCATTGATATTATTATTCATTTAATCTTTATCAATTTAATAACTGAAGAACTGGCAACCTGTTTTTATCTGTATTTCTTTGATTACTAGTGAGGTTTAATATTTAACATACACATATTTGCTTGATTTTCTTCTGATGTAAACTTACTGTTAATTTCACCATACTTTGTCAAGATCTTTTACAAGGTATTAAAGCATATTTTTGATTAAAAGTGATCCATGATGAAATAGGCTTCAAAAACACTTGTTTAAACAAAATCATCAATATTTTTAAAGTTAGGCTAAATTATTTGAAAAAAAAAGTCCCTTAAGAATATTAACTTCTCATTGTCCTATGCTTACCAAGAAACCCGATTTACATTGAAGAATTCTAAATAGACATGTGCGAGTTAATAGTCTTTGCTCTTGGTCTAGGTGCATTATGTGGTGCATGGAATGTGTGAACTTTACCCGGTTGCATGGGCTTTCTAAGACTTTTTCCCCACTCCAACTTCCCCTGAGTAAATTGAGAAGTTTTTACTAAACCTACACCCAAGGACTAGACTCTCAACCATGAAACCTACCCCAAATGTGGCTGCCCAGTCAGACCAAGCCTGAAAGCCAGATAGACTTGTTCTATCCCATCTGTGGAACTGGTCCAGGAATGATAAGCAAGAATTCCTCTATTCCTAATCAATGGGCACCTCTTTAGAAGTGTTTGCAGTGTTACACACTATAACACTTCAGAGCTGAGCTCATTGACACATGCTTTTTATCACACTTGATTTGCATTAAAACACTAGTGTTTGGTCTTAACATCCTATTAGGTGCTGGAAAGAACTGAAAGAAAATGTGACTATTGCCGAATTGTCTTCCAAATTTGCAAAAGGAGTAAGAAAATAAAACATGGAGGAAAAAAAAGGTCAACTATATACATGAAAGAAGCAAACTTTCTATTCAGTAGAAAATGTGATTAAGCAAATTGTTCGAATATGTATCATTATTGGTTTTAACAGGGTTAAATTTTAAGTGGCTAAAATTGAAAAGATTTTTCTTTAAATCCTGCAACTCTAGCTACAGGCACTTTCAAACACACATTCACCTTTTCTTCAGGCTTTCAATCAGCTTTAGAAATTGAGCATTTTGCTTCCTTCTCACTTACTATGATCTTCTGAGCTGTTTTACATGGATGACCCCTATCAAATTGCTTCAGTCTTGTTGCCTAAAGGTGACAATTGATGGTTTATGACATCACTTCCATTCTCCTGGATTTGATTGACAGCCATTCTTCCTCTGGCCATTTTAAATAATATTTATGCCCCCTTTGGGAAGAATCTAAGTCTGCTAGGGATTTTAAAGAATACGTAGTGCCATTCTCCCATTTTATGGAAGAGGAAACAGAACCAGAGAGGTTGAGGGACTTGTCAGGGGCCACATAACTGGTTAGTAGTAAAGTTGGAGCCCTGTGACAGTCGTTCCGATTCTCCAGATCCAAGTGCTTTCCATGGGATGGATGGTAACTCCTTCTTCTTTGTGTGGATTGGATGAAAATGACTGCTCAGCTCATCACATATGCCCCATATGCCCCACTTTGTGGGGACCAAGTAAGAAAGGAAGCCTACTGTAATCTGATTGTGATTATCAAATTGTCCTATTTGCTAGGAGACAAGTGCCTGTGGTAGAGAAATTTAACACTGTTACTTTATACACATACAAAAAATACTAATAATATTAGTTAAGATGCATCTTCCAATCAATTCTATTCTCTTCATTAAGGACAATACTTACAAACTTTGGCCTGGATTGCTAAGGACAAAGATCTCTCATCACTGGATTCACAGAGTGAGAGAAAACGTTACCGGATGGGGTGGGGGAGGCAGGAGAACCCATTCTTTCACTCACCTGTTAGATGCTCCCAAGGCCACTGCTGCAATGCCTGCAAGGCCTCCTACCACACCAGGTAACCCATGCAGGTTATGGACCCCACATGTGTCTTGGATCCTCAGTTTCGTAGCAAAAATTGGCTAAAATTATAAAAAAGAGGAAGGTTCATTATTTTGTTAGGTATACAGGACTCTATAATTGAAGTAAAAGATCATGCAGGAAACGTTTTACCTATAGTCCTCTTTTCCGTGCACATCTAATCCCACTTAAAGTCAAAGAACCTGAATATATTGGTGGCAAAATTGTCCTTTTTAGTCTTTAGTAGACAATTTTGCAACCAAGTTATTTCAAGTCCTAGTCCTTACCTACTGAAGAAATCCTACCTCATCCCCTTAAAAGGGCACAGAGCTTTTAACTACACAAAGCAAACAAACATCAACAAAAACTTTAATGGAACTCCTCGAGGAAAGGAACACAATACTTAACACTTAATCATACCAGGTTACAAACAACTGATATGGGATATTTTCCTGCCACCCAGAAGTTGTGAAAAAGCAGAAACATTGCACACTGAAATGTGATCGTACTCTTGAAGGCAAATGATGCCCAAACAAGGAGAGATGTTTATGAAAGGCATTGTCACAGCTTTTCTCTTCTGGTAGGATGTGAGAAGATGATGGTGCACTTCTAAGGGTGACTCAGCATCTGTCATACTTACAGTCAAAAACTTAAATCCAATCACGGAGACCATTCCCGCCACGCTCCCAATGATCATAGCGATGTATGGGTGGATCGTCATGTCTGCACAAGTGCCCACAGCAACTCCGCCAGCGAGGGTCGCATTCTGAATGTGGACCTGTATGGAGCACAGAAACAGAGGGAAGAGTGCCGAGCAGGCAGAGTTCAGAAGGACTGAAGGAATTCAGGATTCATGGACCCCATGGCACATTCTTCACTTGTAAGGACTACTAATTCTTTTCAAAAGGGGTATCCTTTTTGTAATTACAGAAAGCCTTTCTTCCAAGCAGTTGAGATATGCTATCTTTCTTGCCAGGGTTTCTTGGTGGTGTATGGGTGATCGGGTAGTGAGGCCAGTGAGGGGAGCCATGTGTGGAAATAGAAGTTGTAGTGGAAGGATGGGAGTGTGTAGATCAATCTTTCCAGCAGTGCTTTGCCTGTTGATGCTATTTGGGAACACATTTGTGGGAATGTGGAGACATTGAAATGCACACAGGAAAGATGACAGCTTGCAAAAGTGTCACTATACTGAGAACACTGGAGGTTGGAAGAGAGTCATCAGTTTGCATTTACCAGAATTCCTCAGAAAAATCATATTCTGGCTG